>PITA01008073.1:0-79743 GCA_004023965.1 Spilogale gracilis | reverse complement strand
AAGAAGGGCACTTGTGATGAGCACTGGGTGTTGTATGTAAGTGATGAGTCACTAAATTCTATTCCTAAAACTAATATTATATGTTAACTGGAATTTAAATAAAGAACTGCAACTACAGAAAAAAGCATGTGTACTATACAATTGAATGGTATCAAATTTTTAATAGAGTGGAAAACTACCCATGATATGAGATTAAATGAAAGAATAAAATTCTGTACATACACTTTGACCTTTACTACATTCAAAAAAAAAAAGCACACACCTGCATGTGAGAGCAAGAAAGTTTAGCTGACCTCAAATGTTGACAATATTTCTGAGATGATTTATGTTTTATAGTTTACAGATAAAATTATCTGTTTCTTTTATAATCATAAAAATTATAACAATTATAAAAGGTTTTAAGAGGCCTCCAGGATCAAAAGCACAGCGAGATAGCGCCCATACCATTAGATTGATCAGTATCAAACCAAGGAGAATAACAAGTGTTGGCAAGGATGTGGATGACCTGGAACCCTGGCGGGCGGGCAGACAATGCTGGGCGGCTGCTGTGGGAAGCAGTGTAGCATCTCCTCAAAAACCTCAAAACAGAATTACCAGCTGATCCAACAACTCCACTTCTGGCCGTACAGCCAAAAGACATCGAAGAGCTCTTTGTACACCCATGTTCCTAGCATGGTGCACGAGAGCTGAAATCCGGAAGCTGCCCAAGTGTCTGCCGACAGAGGAACGGACAAAATGAGGTGCGTCCTAGAGCGGCTGCTTCTCAGCCTTAAAAAGGAAGGACCTTCCACCATGAGCTGCGGCGTGGATGAGGCGTGAGAGCCCCAGGCCAAGGGAAGTATGCCAGTCACAGAGACACAAATACTGTATGGCTCCATGTCTGTGAGGGACCTCTGGAAGTCAACCTTACGGGATGGAAGTCGGGGTGGGGGAGGAGCTGGGGTGGGCGGATGGTGTAAGGGCTGCAGAGCTTTTCTGCAGGATGAAAAGAGCCATAGAGGGGATGAGGGGATGGCTGCCCAAGGATGAGGATGTGTAATGTCCTTGAACTACAGCCCTACAAATGGTTAAGACAGTAACTGTTGTATGTATTTTATTCAATAAAATGTATTTTTTTTAGTTTTTTTAAGATTTTATTGATTTATTTGGCAGAGAGAAACACAGTGAGAGAGGGAACACAAGCAGGGGAAGGGAGAGAGGGAGAAGCAGGCTTCCCACTGAGCAGGGAGCCCGATGGGGGGCTCGATCCCAGGACCCTGGGATCATGACCTGAGCTGAAAGCAGTTGCTTAACCAACTGAGCCACCCAGCGCCCCTTAAAAATTATTTAAAAATAAAATGTATTTATTCAATTAAAAAAATTGAATTAAAAAAAAAAGGCCTCCATCAGTTAAGCATCTGCCTTCGTTCGACTCAGGTCATGATCCCTGGGTTCTGTAACTGAACCTCACATTGGGCTCCCTGCTCTGCGGGGAGCCTGCGTCTCCCTCTGCCCCTCACCCCTGTTTGTGCTGTCAAATAAATAAAATCTTTTTTTTTTTTTTAAAGCCTCCAGGGAATACAGAATATGCAAAACTGAAGACGGTCTGCCTGTGGGAAGTTACCACACAGGACTAGAAGGTTCAGCTGTCTATGTGCTGGCGGTGAGAATAATGGAATTTGCATTAACATAATAAAAGTATGTGCAAGGGAAGCTGCACTCAGTGCTGGGACTTTTGGTATAGTTACGTCTGAGAGTGATATAGTTACAGTGGTATAGTTGTATAGTTATACAACTAACTAACTCTGGTATAGTTACAGTGCTGGCACGCTCACAGACAGAACATGTCTCTCTCTCTCTCTCTCTCTCTCTCTCTCTATCTCACACACACACACACAAAGTGCATTCGCCTCCACTCACCCGATTTCAAAGATTGATCTGCTATTCTTCACAGCCCGGGCGAGGCACTTTCCTCCTTCACTTGTTATTTTGTTCTCCCCCAGTCTGCAAAGAGAGCCGTGCATGGGCCAGCGCCCAGCGGTGGGGGGGCTCCACCGTCAGCACCCTCATCCCCTGCATGCCCCCTCCCCCGTTCTGGGACCTGCAGCACCCATGCCCCAGGCTCCCTCTCAAGGAAAGACCCACCACCCTAGAGAGCCATCAGGCTCCTCTCCAAGAGGTGGTCACTGTCTCTGCTGAAACTTAGGGACCCAGGCTTTCCTGGAGGTTCTCTAAATGGTCTTCAGAGTGTCATTCATTTCCATCAGCAGACCAAGGAGGTTCCCATCTCAGCTGCACGTGGTCAGGTGTGCGTTCCCGTCACCAGGGCAGCACCAGGGGCTCCTCGGAGCCCGGAGCTCGGTCACCTCTGGCAGAGCATGTTTGAGACAGGGCCAGGGACCAAGTTCTTATTGGCAACTAGATGGGTGCCACGTCTGAATGAATGTCTGTGTCCTCCCAAAATCCATATGCTGAAACTCTAACCCCTCAGGTGATGGCATTAGGAGGCAGGGCCCTTAGAGGTGATTAGGTCATGAGGCCGGAGCTGTCGGGAATGGGAATATATAAGAGGGCCCACAGAGCTCCTCTGCTTCCGTTTCCACTGTGTGGGGACACAGCCAAAAGGCCCCATGCGTCCTCACCTGGCCCTGCTAAACCCGAGCGTCCCTGTCAGGCCTTGATTCCTCCATGTGTTCACCTTACCTTCCACACACACGTCTCTTCATCCGACCGGTGTGGCTCTAGGCAAGCTTTAGGGTGAGCACTCTTTTTGGTGACATTTCTATTTTGTTTGAATAATGAAGCGGTGACCACAGAGCCTACTGAACAGCCTGCCACGCACAGCCCACTTACTTCAGGTGCGTGAGGCCTTTACACTCGTCCAGGATCCCGGCGATGTACCCGGCTCCCACATCCGTGATCTGGTTGCTATACAGGCTTCGAGAGAAAGCAGGGCGTGAAACTTCAGGACCCCAGTCGCAGCTTTTTTTTTTTTTCTTTTTTTTTTTTAAGTATAGTTGACACAGTGTTTCATTAGTTTCAGGTGTATAACAGTGATTCAGCAAGTTTATAAGTTATGCTATGTTCACAAATGTAACTCCATCTGTCCCCATCGGCAGCTCTTAGAGTATCACGGATTAGGGGAGCCCCCGACATGGCTGCTAGGAACGCGAGCTGCTGCAGCCGCTCTGGGAAACAGCATGGCGGTGCCTCAACAGCTGGAAAATAGAGCTACCCTACGACCCGACGATTGCACTGCTAGGTATTTACCCTGAAGATACAGATGTCATCTGAAGGGCCACCTGCACCCCAATGTTTCTAGCAGCAATGTCCACAGTAGCCAAACTGGAAAGAGCCCAGATGTCCATCGACAGATAAATGGATAAAGAAGAGGTGGTGTATTTAGACAATGAAATATTACTCAGCCGTCAAAAAATTGCAATGATGTGGATGGAACTAGAGGGTATTATGTTAAGGGAAATAAGTCAATCAGAGAAAGACAATTATATGATCTCACTAGTATGTGGAATTTAAGAAACGAAACAGAGGATCATAGGGGAAGAGAGGAAAAAATAAGACAAAATCAGAGACAGAGATAAACCACAGAGACTCTTAATCATAGGAAACAAACTGAGGGCCGCTGGAGGGGAGGGGAATGGGGGGTGGGGTAATGGACAGTAAGGAGGCCACATGATGTAATCAGCACTGGGTGTTATATAAGACTAAGGAATCACTGACCTCTACCTCAGAAACCAATACATATGTCAATGAATAGAATTTAAATTTAAAAATATTTCTATTGCAATAAAAACGAAAACAAAACAACATCACTTACTCTGTGCCTTTTATTCCCGTGTCCCAGTGTCATCTTAATGACTCTCATTTCTTTTTTTTTTTAAGATTTTATTTATTTGACAGAGAGAGAGATCACAAGGAGGCAGAGAGGCTAGCAGAGAGAGAGGAGGAAGCAGGCTCCCTGCTAAGCACAGCCCTATGTGGGCCTCGATCCCAGAACCCTGAGATCATGACCTGAGCCAAAGGCAGAGGTTTTAACCCACTGAGCCATCCAGGCACCCAATGACCCTCATTTCTAAAGTGGATATATGCTGGCTGCCGATTTCTGAAGTCTGGGCTGAAAGGAGAGAGGAGGGACACTCGGAGAGCAATTCAGGGCTCTGGGGTCTCGCAGGCGGGGTTCAGACCAGCTCTGCCCCTGGCCTGGCCTCTGCTCCTGCATCTGTAATAAAGAGCAGGACTCACGGCCCACCCACAGGGGCATGAGGACAGCTGCGTGTGATGGGTGCTGGTCCATCAAGGTTACAAACAGCATCTTGAGGGGAAGATGTTTGAGTGTTGGGAGCTCACTGCTCCCTCTGAGTCAGTTTACCACCTGATAGGAATTCAACAAGAAGGCAGAGACAAGGGGTGCCTGGGTGGCTCAGTTGGTTGGGCGACTGCCTTTGGCTCGGGTCATGATCCCAGAGACCCGGGATCGAGCCCTACGTCGGGCGCCCTGCTTGCGGGAGGCTTGCTTCTCCCTCTCTCACTCCCCCTGCTTGTGTTCCCTCTCTAGCTGTGTTTCTGTCAAATAAATCTTTTAAAAAAAAAAAGAAGAAGAAGAAGAAGAAGAAGAAGAAGAAGGCAGAGACAAGCAGTAAGTGGTAACTAAAAGTGTTCCAAGTGTCCACAGTCCCACAAAGCTCCTGAGCCGAAAGGCAGCCTGGACCGTGTGTTTCTGGGGCCTCGTTCCACGGTGGAGGGAGGGGAGGCCCAAGGGGCTGGTGACAGGCTGCAGCCCCGTCAGTAGTGGCCAGGGGCCCCCTGCACCAGCCCTTCTACTCCAACTCCCAGAGGCTTTGAAAACCCAAAGCTCTTCACAACCGTTCTGGCACCATTCGTAGTCTTTATCCAAACTGCTTTGAATATTCATACATTTTGTTGCAGAAATATTAAAGTATTTGAAACCAGGATAGTGGCCTTGACCTAATTGGACATATCACCACCACAGAGCGTAGACACCGAACTCTGATTGTCTCGCCCCCAGGGTTCTGGGTGAGGGATCATGGGCCCATGGTGGTGAATCGAATGCATGAACGGTATTGAGCATTTTTAAAACCTGTCCCCAGGGGCACCTGGGTGGCCCGTTGGTTAAGCATCTGACTCCTGATTTCGGCTCAGCTCATGATCTCAGGGTCCTGGGATCGAGCCCCGTGTGTCCATCTCTGCCCTCGGCGGGAGTCTGTTAAGATTCTCTCTCCCTCTGCCCTCCCTCTTCCCAGCTCACTCTCTAAAATAAACAAATCTTAAAAAAAAAAAACAAAAAAACCCCCATATCCCCAGCTATTCCCTCAGCAACGCCCGATCACCACTTGCAGACTGCTCGCCTGTCGTAGGGTCCCAAAACACGAGTGAAAAAACTGTAGCTGTCCCATTTCCTGACTAGCTCAAGGACTGGGCTGCCGGCCAAGCCCACAGCAGGACCCAGGACTCCGGGCTCCCCGGCTGGGGTCTTCCTGGTACCACAGCTGTTGTCCCCGTCGTCCAGCGACCCACACGAATGGCAGTTCCCTGCTCCTCCGTATCATCACTATGGTCCCTGGCCCGGCGCTGTTCAGGAATACGTACCCTAAGAAGGTCACAATTTTGTATTTGGTCAGCTCTTCATATAGCACCTTCACCCCACTGTCTGTGATCTGGTTTACGCTGAGTCTGGGAAAACAACAACAACAACAACAACAAAGAAAGTTACAAATCATGGCAGCTACTCGCTAGGAAGCAGCATTAATGCCACAAGGATCCAGAAGCCAGTAGGTCCCAGAGTTCCCAGCTATAAACACCCTTAGAAGGGTGGCCAGAGCACACAGCCCAACAGCTCCAAAAAAGCCCCATTCTCATGGGGCCAACAGGCGCACCCAGAACCCGCTGGTCAGCAAGGCTACCAGACAGCCCTGACCCGACAGGAGGGCTAGGAGGGACACATAAAGGAAGCACGAGGCCAGCCAGCTCTGACAGCCATCATTTGTCAGCCAGGCCCTCTCTGTGGCTGTCACTGCAGAGCAGGGCTGGGGGATTTGGAACTGCATGGAGCTGATGCTCTCCCCATCTTGTAGGTGGGGCCAGAAACAGTCGGTGTCCTGAAAAAGGCAGAACACGGTCTCACCCACAATGCCAACAGCCTCCCCATCTGGAAGTCCAATTCACAGAGGGGCCCAGGAAAAGAGGGCCTTCAGGATCATGGCTGTCTCCAGCCACTCACGAGGATTGTTCTGCACAATCCCTATACCGACAGGGTATTTTGATGTGGCTAAAATGAAAAAAATATGTATATATTTTACTACCAAGTAATCTGTGTAATGAGCTACCCTGATTTTTTCAATCCTCCACCCCCTCATTTAAGTGAGGCTAAAGGACACAGTAAGGTTTGGGTCTGGATGAGAGTGAGGTATCAGGGGTGGGTGAGATAATAATCCAAGGGTCAGCAAAATTTTTCTCTCAAGGGCCAGAGAGCAAATATTTTAGGGTCTGCGGGCCATGTGGTCTCTACTTCAACTACTTGACTCTGTAGTGTGAAGCAGCCGATATGTAAACAAATGGGTGTGGCTGTGTTCCAATAAAACTTTATTTACAAACACAAGCCCTGGGCCCAACTGGGCCCACAAGCTGACCTCTCTGTAAATAAGTCAAAGGCTGAACACGTCAAAGTTTGATTTTCAGGTCACATCAAAATGATCAGGTCAGATACCCAGGACCCCTCCTCCCATGCTGACCACCTTGGTGCTGGGGCACAAGACGTATGCACACTGCTTGGCCACCTCAAAGTGCCAGAGGCTTCTAGATACTTCTAATATCTATGCTTTCTTAGAAACAGAACCCCCCATTTATTTAACTGGGCACATGGGATTAAGTTCTGCCCCATGAAATCTAAGCAGAAGTCTCATTAGCAATAGGTGAGAAGTCTTCTTAAAACAGGTGTTTCGTTCTTTGCCCTTTCTTCTTCCTGGTGGCTAGAATGTCAACTGAATGGCTGGAAATGAGCAGCCATCTTGGGCCAAGAGGGGGAAATCAGGTAGTGAGGAAAGCAGGGTCGCAGCAAGGCAGAAGAGAGCCTGGGCTCCTGAGGGTCATGGAGGCACCACAGCAGCCCTGAACTGCCCTCCTCTGGACTTTTCCATGACAAACAAGCTTGTACCTATCTAAGCTTTCACTAACTTTCAAAGTGCACCCTAACTGATGGTCTCTGGAAACTCAAAATGCTTCTCTGGAGTTGCCCATTTCTCCTGCTCGCTCCTTTGCTGGTGTGGAGGAAACCTTCACCTGAGGACAGCTGCCTGGGGCAAGAGTACCATCCTGGTGTGTCCCATCTGCTGAGATGAGCACGGGATGGGGTGGGGTGGTGGCTAGAGTGCGAGCAGGCCCCAGGCTGACAGCAAAGAGAACAGGCAGCCTCGGGCTTCCTGCACGCCTCTGTCCCCACATAATGTACACTGTGGCAAAGGTCCAACGGGTACCCAGGGTCAGTTCCAAGCCCCACCACTCCTCAGAAATGCATGAGCCAAATTAGGAGATCTGAAACCCTTGTAGAAATTTACAAGGTGTATTTTATAGAGGAAATCCTAACAGAAGAAAGCAGACTGGCTTCTCCTTCCTCTAAATCATCAAACAGGAAACCACTCAAGAGTCAGCATTCTGTACTAAGATCCCTGGCAAGCTACTGCCTTTGATCATGGAAAGTAACCAAGGCTGAGAAGCACAGTCTGCACTTCCTACAATCGCAAAAGCTTCCAGGTGCCAGAAACTGTCCATAGGCCATCTTTGAGCCTCCCACGAATCTCAGAATGTTGGTTCTTGCAATTCTGGCTCCATCGTGGTCCTGCTGTGTGACCTTGAGGACATCTCTGTGCCACCACTTCCTCGATTGCCAAAAAGAAGATAAGAGTACCTCCCACCTTATAGAGTGGAAGAGTTAATCATGTAAAATTTATAACACATTTTACCCATTCCTAATAAACACTGGTTATTACTGTAACTGCTAGGATACCAGCTCTCCCTTTTCCAGATGAGGAGTCAGAGAGGTTAAGCAACTCATTCAAGGAAACCCAGCTGGAGCTGCCTGCCACAGAAGTTGTGCTCTTTGTCCTCTGCCACCCTGAAAGATAAGAGGTCTGGGTATTCCAAGACCCAGGGTCACGAGTGCCAGGGTAAATCAGGAGCTCCTAGCCCTCGAAGATCGTCCTGGTGTCTCCCGAGCCTAGCCCACCCTGGCCTGACTGGCTGCTTCCTGGGCCCCGTGTCCTCACCTGATGACGGTGAGGCGGCTGAAGCAGGGCTGCAGCTCCCGCACGCCGTAGTCGTTGAGATTGTTGTTGTCCAGGTCAAGGGCAAGCTGCCTGCGGAAGTGGTGCAGGACAAAGGAGAGGGCGCTGCAGTCGGCTGAGCACGCATTGCAGAAGGTCAGCTTGAGGTAGTTAGCACAGATGCCCTTGGCCGCCAGCCGCCCCACCTTCTCGCTCTGCGTCTCGTAGATGCAGCGCAGCATCCAGACGAAGGTGGGCATGGCCTGCACCTGGTCGAAGCCCCCTGACTGCATGCGGGGCAGGTTCTTCAGGTGGGCCCGCAGGCTGGCATACAGGTGTGCCCACAGGGCCTTGCGCTTTCTCCGCAGGGCCGCGGTGGGTACCAGGTGCCGCAGAAGTTTCTGTCTGGCCTTGGACAACAGCCCGCACAGGAAGAGGTTAGTGAACTGAAAGTGATCCTTGTTCTTGAAGGGGTCCTCCCCCACCAGGCCATCACCCTTCAGGCACTGAAATGGGAGAAAGGGGGGATAGCAGGACTTGGCTCCTGCCCCCCCAGCAGGTGCCCACTCCTGGAAGAACCTGAGCAGCTGCTGAGTGCTTACCTTCTGGTCCACTACCAGAAAGAAGGCAGTAAAGAACGCCTGCAGGGTGATGTGGAGAAACTCGTAGGACTGCCCGTCCCCACCCAGGCCCTGCTCTGGCACTGCCCGCAGGAAGCCCAGCTGCAGCTCCCCCTCCTGCATCTCGGCTGCCTCTACTTCCTCCTGGCCGAAGACGAAGAGATTCTTCTCCATGCCCCCGTGGGCCACCTGCCCCAGCGAGTGCAAGGCGCCCCAGCCAGCACGGAACGTCTCGGTCCGGCTGCGGGTGTTCCGCTGCACCAGGCTGGTGGGCTGCATCCTGTTCAGGTGCACCTCGGTGACCAGCAGGAAGACATCAGTCAGGGTCACCGTGTGGTCGGGCAGCTGTGCAGAGCCATCCCAAACGCTGTGGAAGTGCTGGAAACTGCGGAAGATGATCCAACAGAAGAGGGGCACGGCACACAGGCTGCAGAGGTTGGGATTGGCCTCCAGCTGGGCCAGCAGGCGCTCCCGCACCGCGCGCTCGGGAAACATCCTCTGCGTGTAGGTTTGCAGGTGGCTGGGGGAGAAGCCCCGCAGGAGTACCTTCTTGCGGAGGAGCTGGCGCGGGATCTCCACGCCCGTGCGGGCCGTGAGCAGCTTGCAGGCTCCCTTGAGCAGCTTCCCGCTGAGCAGGTTGGCCAGCAGGACCAGGGGGTGGGCAGGCTCCCAGGGCGAGCAGGTGTCGGGCGCACTGCTCAGGTCAAAGTCCGAGTGCAGCTCATCCAGGCCGTCGAAGGTGAAGAGGGCCGTCTGGGGAAAGCGCAGCAGGAAGGTGAACACCTCGTCGGGCTCCTGCTCCGGATAGCAGTAATGCTTGAAGAGCAGGTCCTGCAGGCACAGTGCATCACCCTCCTTGAAGCAGCTGAACATGCGGCAGCGGAAGTGGAAGAAGAACTTGAACTCGGCGTCCAGCTGCCCCGCCGCCCACAGGCTCTGCAGCCGCTGCAGCAGCATGGACTTGCCCACGCCGGCGTCCCCACAGATGAAGATGGTCTCGCCCAGCTCGCTGAGGACGCCGGTGTGGTGGTCCAGGAGGCAGGCCAGGCTGGACAGCGTTCCCAGGCTCTCATTCCTGAAGCCCACCAGCTCCACGATGGTGTCCGTGTACATCTCCTCCAGCAACAGCTCCTCCTTCTGCGCATAGCACAGGACGAACTTGGAGTCACGGCCCAGCTGCTGTCGCAGCTTCTCCGTGTACCTGCTCACTGGAGGGAGGAAGAGGGAGAACAGCCAGTTCCCAAGGAGACTTTTTTTTTTCAAGTGTACGTATTTATTTAAGGTATCTCTACACCCAGCATGGAGCTGGAACTCACCACCCCCCAGATCACGAGCTGCAGGCTCTGGGGACTGAGCCCGCCAGATGCTGGAAACTCCTACGGTTGAGGAAGAAATTGCCCTAACCTTTCTTTTGCTCATCACACTGCTCTGAAAACAAGGGAAAGTCTCAAAACTAAACGCCAAAACTTTGAGCGAGAAGATCCAACAGTTGACATTATCTGGATTACAAAGGAGATGTGCCAAAACACAAAGAGAGAGTGAACTAAGAGAAAAACTTCCCCGTTCCATGCCGCTGAGCACACCAGCTCCAGGTCCCCAGCTGGCACCCGAGGGCCACTGACTCAGCACCTGCCCACAGGGGAGCAGACACTGTAACCTGAGCTAGAGGCCGGGCTTACACCCAGAGGGAGGTGGTCCTTCCCCAGACAAAAGGCTGTTCCATAAATTCCTTTAAAATAATTCTGGGATTTTAATTATAATTAACAAAAATGAGACACACATGCCCATTTTCAAATTCATCTATAACCTCTTCCCATCAACTTAGCCCAACTTGGTTGTCTGCTTAAAATTTGTGGATTTTATTTTTTACATCTTTAGTGTAATTTACATATCACAAATTCACATATTTTACACTAGGCCTTGTGTACTAGTCAATGATTTTCAGTAAATTTACAGTTATACAAACATCACAACACTCCAGTTCTAAAACCTCTCTATCATGAGCCCACCTCTAGCCACTCTCAGCCCCTGGACCTAGGCAACGGCCAGTCTGCTTTCCATCTCTATTAATTTGCCTTTTCTGGACATTTTGTATAAATAGGATCACACGAGGTATAGTCTTTCACATCTGGCTCTGTTGAGTGACTTATACTTTAAAAGCTACAGAAGTAGTTGGCTAAGGAACAACGGAAAGGTCTTTTGAAAGAACGATCACAGGGAGGAACATTTCCCTTTGCTCCTGCGGAAGGAAGCAGAAGGAAGTGGGAGGCGGCGCCTGGGTGCCTCAGTTGGTTGAGTGGCTGCCTGCGGCTCAGGTCATGATCCTGGAGACCCAGGATCAAGTCCCACGTTGGGCTCCCTGCTTGGCGGGAAGCCTGCTTCTCCCTCTCTCACTCCCCCTGCTTGTGTTCCCTCTCTAGCTGTGTTTCTGTCAAATAAATAAAATCTAAAAAAAAAAAAAAGAAGAAGGAAGTGGGAGGAGCGGGAAGAGTAAGAAGTGAACAGCGGTGAAGGGATCACAGGTATCCGCAGGGCGGCCACAGAAGGGCTGGGCCCTGACCCTGCTGGCTGGCCTGGTTTCCGCCAAACACACCCCTGATAGTCTGGGATGCTGTCCTCTGTTCCTCTGTTCCAGGTCACACTGGATTGTTTAAGCATCGGAGCTGAGGATCTTGGTGCTGGTATACGGCCAATAAGTGTCTCAAGCTAGAGCGCACACAGGCGCAGAAAGAAGCCTCCCCAGTGCCCAGACCAGATCATGGCCCCGATCACACGCGCTCACAGGAGCCTGAACAGCTCTCGTCCTTGTCACCACTGCAATCACACATTCGTAGGACCGCCCACAGGTGGGCCTTCCGCACTGCCCTCCAAGCTCCCTGAGAGCCGGAACCATGTCTGGTCTGTGCCCCATCGTACCCCTGGCATCCGGTACAATGTCTTGGCACATAGTGGGGACGCCATCAATATTTGCTGAATGAATCGATTAGCTAATGCAGTCCCACTGTGCTTCAGAAATCAGCACCGGCCGCTAGGGGTGATAGAAGAATACCTTACCTATGATAAAACTTGGAAAGATTTTTAAAAGGAAAAAAATGCAACCTTGAATTTGTGCGACCATTAAAATGTCTCGTGTCTGAAAGGGAAGCAAGCATGAAGTCAGAAGAGAGGCTATTCCCACGCTTCCACGGCCTCTCTATAAGTCAGGCCAGCTACATGTAGTCAGTTCGGCCACGAGTCCCCCAGGTGGCGCGGGAATGATGGGGACAGAGCACCTGGGCCCACTGCCGGCGGTGGATGGCGGAGCCACCACGGTGGACCATCCGTTCACGGCCTGCTAAGCCCACACACCGCAGCATTTCCAGACCCCAGGGCTTTGCCATCCTGGTGTCTGCAGTCCTTCCCCCAGGGGAGCAGACTCATACCTGGGTCGGTGTTGACGACAGCTTTGCTCTGAATGAGTTCTGAGGGGGAGAAGCCAGTCTCTGACAGCCAAGGCCTGAGATCCACATAAGCATCTGCGAGTCGCTCAAGCACGTAGAGGAAGAACTCGGACACCTCCTCGCCCTTGCTCTGCACCAGGTCCAGAATTTTGCGGACCTGGTGAGGACATAGGCATGAGGCGGTGAGCTAGTGCCTAGGGAGTCCTCCTTCCAGAAAGTCCCACATGCAGGGCTCCAAGTTCCTCCAACAGCCTTGAGCTTGACCGTCCACCCAGTGATGTGAGGTGCTACCTATGGAGGCCTAGAATCTGTGAAAGGGGCCCCCCTCCTTCCCCCACAGTAAGAAATTAAACCACACAGCTTGAAGAAACCAGGAGGCTTCCAAGAATCTCCTAGTAAAAAGGTCAGACTCACAATGAGAACTGTGCCCACCCTTGGAATTCTGCTTGTGTCCCTCCTAAGCTAACGCTACTGCAGGAACGAGTGCTGCTGGAACAAAGTTACTGCATAGGCAAAAGGGGGTGGGAGGTGGGTGCTAGGCACACAGCAAGGGGTTAACAGGCCCCCACGTACATTATAACCTAAAAAAAGCCTTCTTGTATTATTAAAAATACAGGGCGGGGGGGTTCCCACAAGTCAGGAAGTATGCTTCCACCGCTCCACCCCAGGAACCCTCTGGTTTCCCCAGAGCCTGGCAGGATCACATTACAAACAAGTTCTGTCACCCCTCCGACCAGAGAGGTTTGGGTCTTGCCCATTCTATTTTTCAGGAGCTGACACAAAGCTAAAAGGGAACTAAGGGCTGCTAGGACTTCGCACAGCAGAGTGTGGACAAGTCTTGACTGCGGACCCAGCCTGGAAGGCACTCGCCTCCAGACCCAGAGGCCAGGCCGGTCTCAGTATCTCACCCAGGCGTGAACAGTTCCCTGGAGTTTGAATGAACATCACGGCTAGTGTCCGATGGTCATTTTCTTTTTCCCTCCTCCCAGTCAAAAGTGGACTGAAGGGCACCTGGGTGGCTCAGTGGGTTAAAGCCTCTGCCTTTGGCTCAGGTCATGATCTCAGGGTCCTGGGATCAAGGTCCGCATTGGGCTCTCTGCTCGGCAGTGAGCCTGCTTCCTCCTCTCTCTCTGCCTGCCTCTCTGCCTACTTGTGATCTCTCTCTCTGTCAAATAAATAAATAAAATCTTTAAAAAAAAAAAAGTGGACTGAAAACAACTGGCTTGGGAAGCAACACACATAGCAAGGAGAGCGGTGAGGTAAGCAAAGCCTGCTCTCCACACAAACACAGAAGTACAATATGTAATTGGGTCATAAGCCGATAACTCAAGTGTCTCTGTCCTATGAACGATCCCAAAGGGAAATCCCGCCAATGTGCTAAATGCCCAGAGGGCCTCACTCAGGTCACCGGAAGAAGCCCCGTCTTCCAAGACACCCAGCCCACCAAGGCCAGCCCTTGTCACCAGCACCTTGTCGGGCTGCGTGGGGCAGGCACACACAATCTCCGCATCTTCAGAAGAGAAGTAGTCGTTCTTCAGCAAGTTGTCCACCAGACACTGGGTGTTGCGGATGTGGGTGACCAGAAGTTCCCGGTGGATTTTCAACAGTTTAATGTGGGAGTGAGACTCTGATGGGATTATTCCCATCTCACTGTGGCCCTGTTTTTCCATGGCTGAAGGAGCAAGCAAGTGCTTTGCCCAAATTCATCTTTGGCTACATGTGTCCTCCTGGCAGACGGTAATCAGGGGCCAGGATGCCCGCCTCTGTCTCAGTGCCACCCCTGGAGAGACAGATAAAATCATCAATGAAGTAAAAGCCACAGCAAAGATTCCCCCCTGCCTGGAATTTTCACACTTCAAGCTGGAGGAGACATGCTTAAGATGATGACCTGAGGGGCCCTGGCATCGCTCAGTCAGTCACGCAGGAGACTCTCAACTTCGGCTCAAGTCACGGTCTTGCCATTGTGATATCGAGCCTACTTCGGGCTCTGTGCTTATGATAGAGTCCGCTTAAGATTCTCTCCCTCTGGCCTCCCCCTACTCATATGTACTTGTGCACTCTAAAAAAAAAAAAATTAATTAAAAATAAATTTAGAAATGGGGCACCTGGGTGGCTCAGTTGGTTGAGCGACTGCCTTCGGCTCAGGTCATGATCCCGGAGACCCGGGATTGAGCCCCACATCGGGCTTCCTGCTCGGCGGGAAGCCTGCTTCTCCTTCTCTCACTCCCCCTGCTTGTGTTCCCTCTCTCGTTGTGTTTCTCTCTGTCAAATAAATAAAATCTTTAAAAATAAATAAATAAATAAATAAATAGATTTAGAAAAAGAGGATGACCTGAGATATATTAAAGAAAAAATCATCATTGAATTGTTTCTGCTTGAGGTTACATGCCTAGGGATGGTGGAAGGGGACCGGAGGTAGATAAGCCTTTTGTAGAGCAAAACTTATTATCTTTAAAAAGAAAAAAAAAAAGAAGTGTGCCTCAATCCCAGCCTGGGATAGAGATAAAAGGTATATTATCTTCCATACAAAGGAACTGGAAGCATCCAGAATTGGGAGCAGAAGAACCATGGTTGGTCATGGGGGACGCTGAAGGTTGGTGGGAGAGAGGGTCTGGGCACAAAATGGCCTGAGGAGGGAGAGCACCAGCATCAAGTCTGCCGCGGTAGCCAGAGCCCAGGACCCTGGCAGCAGGGGCGTTTCCATCAGCCCTGCCCGCTCTGGGCGGTGCGGTGGTCCTCCCGCACCCCTGTCCAGCCACCCTCACACCTCCAGCAGAGGCCCCCACACACCAAGCACCTGGGAATGAGGGAGGAACAATGGTGCGGAGTGAGGCGGGACGGGGGAGGGGCGGGAAAGGGGTGAGACTCCCAAGTTGCAGATGACCAGAAAAAGCCATCTCCCCGGAAATCCTTGAAAACCTCGTGGGCCTGCTGAACTTCTTGTCTGGGTAGAAACGGGACCCAAGCCATTTTATCTGGGTATTAAAGACTAATTTGGGTTTATCTGTGCTCCTCCAAATCACACTAATTTCCTTTCTTGTACCATAAGGTCCTTCAGTCACTTCTCCACTCATCCTTGTGTATATAAAATGGGTCATTATCTTGGAAGTAGAAAGGCTTTAAACTGGCCACTTAGTCCCTCATTTCAGTAGGAAAACTCACACATTCCAGAGAGATACTTTTTAAACTTTTTTGTTGAGCCTCACCACTGCCAAAAATGACAGACCCTGTCAGAGTCATCACTGCAGCTCTTCCAAGCCCAGAGCTCAAGTCCAGAGGTTCTGGATCTTTCCCCTCAAGTCACACATGTGTCTCCTGGTCTTTGGCATACATCCATTTTTCCTTCTTTTATCTATCAATTTGCTAAATACCACAAGCCTTATACAGATTTCTCAGTGGGACCCCATGCAATAACTTTCCTTTTATAACCTGAAAGACTGAGCAAGACACAGTACAATTTAACATTCTAAGCAGCAGGAGGGCAAGATATCCTTATTGGAAAGAACTTTCAGGGATAGAAACCACTGGTTAGTTACTACTGTATAGACATAGGCTTGCCTCTTAGATGTCAATTCAGCCTTTTCCACTGGGGTCAGTTGTATGACCTATTTTAGGATCCAAAGCTTGAGAAATCTGGTTCCCCAAAGGACTACCAGTGGATAATACTAAATTTAAATTAGGGGTTAATGATACTGTTATAAATTTCCAGTGTCATTCTTTGAAGTAAATCAAAATATTTTAAAACAACTTCCTCTTCTGAAATGTTCAATTTCCAATTTCTTTCTGGAATCTGAAAAAAGAAAAAGACAGGTTTCTTTGAAAATACTGTTGTAATGAATGGTGAAATGAAACTGATGATGGGACAGTTTAAAATCCAGTACTCTAGGGTGTTGGGAGTCTTCTCTGTATGCTCTTCCTTCAGGACAATGTTTCCTAAATGTCATTCGGGCAACATGCTCACTTATATGTATTTTTGGCCATAACTGAGTTCTACCTGTACTTTATTTGCTTAACTTTGTACTTTAGATGGACTGTTTTATTTATTTTTGTTTTTTCATTTGTTTTGGTTGTAGTATAGTTAACACCCAGTTTCAGGTAGACGCGAGAGTGACTCAGCAATTCCATGTGTTACTCGTGCCCATCACAGCAAGTACTCCCCTCTAATCCCAATAAATTAACTATTTTTTTTAAATATTTTATTTATTTGACAGAGAGAAACAGAGCCAGAGAGGGAACACAAGCAGGGGGAGTGAGAGAGGGACAAGCAGGCTTCCTGCAGAGCAGGGAGCCCGATGTGGGACTCGATCCCGGGTCTCCAGGATCATGACCTGAGCTGAAGGCAGTCGCCCAACCAACTGAGCCACCCAGGCGCCCTAAATTAACTATTTTAAAACTCAGATTAATTTTACACATTTTTAAAAAATATTTAACAGAGAGAGACACAGTAAAAGAGGAAACACAAGCAGGGGGAGTGGGAGAGGGAGAAACAGGCTTCCCGCTGAGCAGCCCCTGATGCGGGGCTCGATCCCAGGACCCTGGGATTCTGACCTGAGCAGAAGGCAGACACTTAATGACTGAGCCACCCAGGTGCACCTAAACTCAGATTTTAAAGGAAATATTATTTCAACCTTATAAATGAAAACTCTCATTTTCAATAAATAGAAAGTAACACAAAAGCAAATTTGCTGGAAATGAAACCATGCTACTGTATTCCACCTCTGCAGCACTGCCTGGGAAGATCCAAGGTCTGAGGCCTGCTGGCTCACAGAAGCATCTGAGGGTGTTAAAGACATAGTAGCACAGAACTGAGACTTTCTTCACGCCGATCCTTCACCTGTGAGAACAGGAAAGGGACTGCCTGCCTACTTCATGAGTCCGTGTCTTGCCAGGCACGGCGGCCGTGCAGGAAGAAGGCTTAGAATCGGTGTTAACGTTTCATCTGTTCAAACCTAATCCATGTCCGTCCCATTTTACTCACAGCTCGTCTCTTCTGAGCCTGTGACTCCCACAAAAGCAGTGATCTCACCCGTCAGCTTGCCCATGGTAACCTCGCAGACATCTCCTGCTCTTGCTACCCAAGGCGACAACTTCAGTCTCCCAGTTCATAGCTACCGAAGCAAAGCAACAAATCTCATGTCTGCCAACTGGCAAGGAGGCTGTTGTTCCTTAATTTCCAAGGCCTCAGTCTGAGATTTAATCAGATTTGTGGAATTCACCCAATTCAGTGGGAACTTAAGGTGTGGATGGTTGAAGAGGAAACAGAAAGCTGAACCAGGCCCAGTAAACAGAATCCAAGGGTAGACCAAATCTACACCGTGGGGCACTGTAGAGAAATTCACTTCATGGGCATCTGGTTACGGAAATACCAAACAGCCAGGGATCTCCTGGCTCTAACAGGGGATCCATTACGGTCTTCACCTAGTAGAGGGTAGGTCCAGCTAGTGAAGATGGTCAAGCTGGCATGATCAGGCAAACAGAAGACCAAGGTTGGGGCAGAACCAGGTTTGGTGAGCTGGGCCTGTTCCAGTGACTGGGGCTCTCCTGCAGCTGTGGTATAGAACGGAGGACTGAAGGCAGAGATCCTGGTGAGGAAGGGCCAGGAAACAACAACAAAAAATCCACTACGTCAAGGGAGACAGCCAGAAAAGAAGACCCATCACAGAATAAAAGAGGAAGATGAAGCAGAAAAGGTCTGAGCAGGGTTGGTCTACCACCTAAAGCCATCTCTTGAGACAAAGGCAAGTGACAGTACAGCCTATTGGTGAGCAGGGAGCCCCTTGGGAGCTCTTCTTCCCGGCTTTCTAATCTGCCCTCAGAGATGTTTCATTCCCAGGTAACAGAAGCCCACAGTCAATCCACCACCTTAGGCTCCTTATGGAGATGTGCCCAGGTCCCACATTGCAATATGATCTTCTGAACTAAATATAAAGTCTGCAGAGCCTCCAAAAAAGGCTCAGGGAAGCTTCTCTGAAGAAAACAAAGAGAGAGGACAGGCACTCCAAGAAATAAAGAAGTAGAGACAAGAGAGAGAATCTCCGTAAGACTACAGAACAGAGGGCGCCTGGGTGGCTCAGTGTGTTAAAGCCTCTGTCTTTGGCTCAGGTCATAATCTCAGAGTCCTGGGATCGAGGCTCTCGTTGGACTCTCTGCTCGGCAGGGAAGCCTGTTTCCTCTGCTCTCTCTGCCTGCCTCTCTGCTTACTTGTGATCTTCCTCTCTGTCAAATAAATAAATAAAATCTTAAAAAAAAAAAAAAGGACTATAGAACAGATTGTTGAATAGAAATAAAACACAAGTCGGGGCGCCTGGGTGGCTCAGTTGGTTAAGCGACTGCCTTCGGCTCAGGTCATGATCCCAGAGACCGTGGATCAAGTCCCACATCGGGCTCCCTGCTTGGCGGGAAGCCTGCTTCTCCCTCTCTCGCTCCCCCTGCTTGTGTTCCCTCTCTGGCTGTGTTTCTCTCTGTCAAATAAATAAAATCTTTAAAAAAAAAAAAAGAAAGAAAACACAAGTCATCTTTAATCTAAGATTTTCTAGTAGCCACATGAATTAAAGTAAAAAGAAATGAAATTTATTTTTTTATGTTTCATTTAACCCAATATATTAAATATCCTATTTCAATATGTAATCAATATAGAATTAAATGAAACATCTTATTTTTTTTTTCATACTAAGGCTCTGAAATCCAGTGTGCATTTTACACTTAACAGCACTTCCCAGTTTGGACCAGCCACACATCAAGTGCTCAACAGCCCCCTGCGGCCAGTGGCTACTGCACTAGACCATGTAGCTCCAGCTGGAAGCCAGAGTAGGAAGACATGTGAGCTCCTGCCCGCCCTCACTGCCATCTAACAGACTGATGCCAGGAAGGACTCTGAATCAGTTTTCAGATTAGTTTCTCAGAAAGTCAGTGAGGCAGGCAATTAAAGAGGTGAGTTCACGGACCGTTCTATGAATTCAGAAAGGAAAGAAGTATGGCACCTACTGGTTTATAGTTGGCATACAATTCCTTTCAACTATTAGACAGCAAATTCAACTTTGCACACTAGAAAAGATTAAAAAGAAGGATTATTTCTTGTCAAAATTGCTATTGATAATATTGTGAGACAGGGACTTTCATACACCGTGGGTAGGGATGTATCCTGGGGGAGACCATCTGGGACCCCATTTAACAGTATATATAAAGAGCCTGTGAAAGTTCGATTTAATAACTTCCCATCCTAGAAAGCTGCCTTCTGCAAATATTTTCCATTCTAGAAATCTGCCTTCTGAAAAGATTCAGAGGTTCTGACAAATTTGTGTTAGATTTTTTTTAATCAAGTTTCTTATACCTCTAGTTGTGGTGCAGTAGCTTGTGACTCTCACAGAGGCCAACAGTAGGTGAACTGATCAAGCTGAGGCCCATTCACACAGTAGAGCACTGTTCAATAAGAAATAGGAATGAAATATAACATGAATATCACAGACACTATGCTCCATAAGAGAAACGGGACTCAAAAGAGTACTTAATATATGATTCCATTCATATAATTCTAGAAATCTGACCCTGAAATCAGAGCAGTGGTTTTCTGGGGTAGAGGAGGGAGTTGTCTGGAGAGACTGACTGCATGGAGAGAACAAAGACATTTCTGGGGAGATAGAAATACCCTTTACCTTGACTGAAGTGCTATGTATAGGTCACATATAGTATGTAAGTATATAGAAATGAGTTTTTTCAGGTAGAAGCAAAATGATCCTAAGACAAAAACAAAAGGAGAACAACAGAAAGCTTAATATAAGTAAATACAAATATGTATTAACTGAACAAAACAATATTGATGTCTTGTGGAGTCTAACATACACACAGAATTAGCATGTGTAACAGTAATAACAAAAGGTGGAGGCGAATAAATAGACTTAATGTGTTCTAAGGTCAAAGCACTTTCTGGTACTAGGCAAAAGTATGGCTTTGTTTTATTTTACTTGTTTGTTTAAGTAAGCTCTATGCCCACCATGGGACTTGAACCCACAACCCCAAGATGGATTCACACACTCCAGTGACTGAGCCGGCTAGTTGTATTAAACAGTAATAATTCAAAGATCAGATTATTATCTCTCAGATTGCCACTAAAAAAACAACAAAAGAAATATATACAAGACAACAGAAGGCAGAAATGGAATAATAAGTATACTTAAGTCTAAAAAAAAGGAAGTGAGATATAAAGGTAAAATAAAAAATAGCCAAGACAAATAGAAACCAGATAACAGATATAAATTCAAATGCATTAATAATTCCATTACATGTAAATGTACTAAATACACCAATTCTAAAACTTACCTTGGAAGACTTCATTGAAAAAAACCTACATGCTGCCTAAAGAGATACATCTTAAATAAAATGGTGGGGTTCAATTTATTCATTCATTTCCCCAAACAGGAAAAGAAATATGAGGTATGCCCTCACCAAAAAAGAGCAGGCATAGCTGTTTTAAAAATAAATAATTCAAGGGAAGAAAGGTTAGTAGAGACAGAAAAACATTTCAGAATGATAAATGATCAATCCTATAGGATACAAATGTGATTTCAAAATAAAGTAAAAACTGACAATCATAAGAGAACTAGACAAATCCAGTCACAATGGGGAACTTTAATACAGGGAACTTTAATACCTCAAAGTAACTAAAAGAAAAGAACAAAAAATTAGCAAACAGTAATGATATGGAGAATCTGAACAGAATAACACGTCTCCTAGCTGACGTCTACGGAACCCGCACCCAACAACAACAGAATGGCTAGCATTTTAGGTCCATGCATAATATCAGTCAAAACTGATACAAAGCAAGTTCTTCACATTTTTTAATGATTTTTTTTTTATTTGACAGAGAGAGAGAGAGAGAGAGAGAGAGAGAGAGAGAGAGAGAGAGACAGCTGGAGAGGGAACACAAGCAGGGGGAATGGAAGAGGGAGAAGGGAGAAGCAGGCTTCCTGCTGAGCAGGGAGCCCAATGCGGGGCTTGACTCCAAGACCCTGGGGTCATGACCTGAGTCGAAGGCAGCCACTTAATGACTAAGCCACCCAGGTGCTCCTAACACATTTTTAAAAGATTTTATTTATTTATTTGAGAGAGAGCAAGCACAAGTTGAGGGGAAGAGGGAGAAACAGACTCCCTGCTGAGCAGGAAGCCCAACACCAAGGGCTCCGTCCTCGGACCCCAGGATCACGACCTGAGTAGAAAGCAGATGCTTAGCTGACTGAGCCACCCAGGCACACAGCAAGTTCATAACACATTTTAAAGGACTGAAATAATTCAGAATATATTCTCTGGTCATAGGAGAATCAAGCTAGAAATCAAAAATAAAAAGATATCTAGAAAACCCCCAAACAACTGGTCAAAGAAGAAACAGAAATTAGAAAATATTTTAAACTGTATGATAATGAAAATACAACATTTGTGGGATACAATTTAAAAAATCATAGAAATTTATAGACTTATATGCATATATTAGAGAAGAGAAACAGGGGCGCCTGAGTGGCTCAGTCGGTTCAACATCAGGCTTTTGATTTCAGCTCAGGTCATGATCTCAGGATTGTGTGATTGAGCCCCGCATCCACTCCACACTCAGCGTTGAGTGTGCTTAGGATTCTCTCTCTCCCTCTCTCTCTGTCCCTCCCCCACCTGTTCTCCCTCCCTCTCTCTCTCCCAAAACAAAATTCTCTCAACAAGTGGGTTTAGAGGGAACATATATCTACATAATAAAGGCCATATATCAAAACCCCGCAGCAAACATCTTATTCCATGGTGAAAACTGAGAGCTTTTCCTCTAAGATCAGGAATTTATTTCCAACGAGCACGTGGTCAGTGCAGGTCCCTGGGTCCTCTGGCTGCCACCACACTCTCCTTCGCTGGCCAGCTGCCAGGAGAAGCTGCAGGGGAAGCAGGCAACAGGTAGCATATGAAGCCACACCTTCCAGAGAGTGCTACTGCTAGGCATCTTACTGCAGAAGGGTCTGCTGCAGCACCGGCCCAGCTGAAGAGCACGTGAAGGTGAGCAGGCCTGCCTGAGAGGGGGCCCTCAGGGTCATTTGTTTGTTCATTTATACCCCTCGTGCATAAAGGCCATTGTCCCCCTGCCATCAGGGAGCTCATGAACAAGAGAGACATCATCATCAACAGAAACCAGCAGGCCACCAAATGCAAGAACAAAATAACTAAAGAACTGCGGAAACAATGCAAAGACTTCTGCCTCAGGTGAACTTGGAACCATAGAATGGAGGGAGGTCTGTGTTAACGAGAAGTCTGGGGGAGGCCGAGGAGGCCCAGGGGCTTAGCAGGGCACTGTGGCTGACTCATGGTCCAAATGCATGCGATGAGGTCACAGGGACACGTTGGGGGGGAAGGATTCACTTAGAAAGGAGTCCCACCTGGGGCCAGAGCAACCGGGACTCCTATGACAGACAGAATGACTCCCGTTCCCCTTTCAGTCCTGGGATCTTGGGGGGGGGGGCTTCCCCCACACTCAGTTTCACTTTCTAAGGAGGGATTTTGCCCCGGGCTGCTGCTTTCTTCCTTCTCTACTATCCCCAGGGACCCTAAAAGTAAATGTGCATTCTTTATAACAGAGATGCTAAGATAAAAAGCACTTTATAAAGATGTTCATCTCCACAGATGTTCCCTTTTATGTTTTAATAACATCCCTCAACTATAAAAGCAATTTATCTGCTTACTGTGGTAATGCTGGGAAATGAAAAAAAAAGTTAGAGGAAAAAACCAAATCACCTACACCACTGTTACCATTCTGGAGTATTCCTTTTCTGCTTTTCTCCAAGTGCAGTTCGGCCTACCCAATCTTTTACTCGCGGGCATCGCACTACACACATCTGTGGCACCCCTGCCATTACCTTGTGCCTCTGGGTAACCAGCAAGGCCTCCTTTCGAGTTGCAGAAGCTAATTTCAGACAGACGCTTTACGCACTGGGTTTTTATTTTATAAAGGAAAGTAAGAGCCGCCTGCCACTCTTTGATCGTCCAAAGCCGTCTGAGAAATTCCTCACACCAGACTGAAACATGACGCCCAATGGCAACACCCTCCCGGACCTGGGCCCGCCTGCCTGAAGCCCCTCAGCAAAGCCAGCTGCCCCCATCTGCGGCCAGTGAGCAGGACAACCTGCCATCACCGACGGGACCCGTGGAAGGGCCACCGGGGACTGGGCAGGGGCGCTGGGAAGACTCCAGGACCTGCGTTGTGTGGTGGCCCCAGCAGGACACAGGACTGTCACCAACACTGAGGGGGCCCTTTACTGGGGGCCCAGCAATCTGCTAACGCTTTCTGCCCCTGTGAGAGATACAGTAACTCGGGGCTAAGGCTGCTCTCTGGAGCCAGCCAGGCTGAGAGGCCCAGCGCTCGTCGGCAAGTTAGCCAGCCTTTCTGTGCCTCAGTTTCTTCACAGGGGCAGTCCCTACCTCAAAGTGTTGCTGTAAGGACTGAGTTCATATTCAAAGTGCCTGGACCAGCATCGAGTCACTTGATTTAATCTTCTCTATTACCTCACTCAGTTCTTAGGGACAACACTAGGTGGCAGAGATCACAGTTACCGCTGACTTACAAATGAGGAAACTGAGGCACACAAGGTTAACTATCTTCCCAAAGTCAGAGTTCATAATCGGCAGGACAGAAGGACAGAGCAAGAGATTTCAAGGGCAGTGAGCACACCCAACGAGCAGTGAAGCCCAAATGCCAGGCTGCTGCTCCCCACAGGGCCTCCTTCAGCCCAGCCGGAGCCCTCTGCAGCGGCGAGTGACCGGGACAAGTGCTTACAGCCCCTGTGCCTTAGGAGTTGAAATCTGAGACAGACTGAGTCCCAAGAACCCCCAGCACACGAGTGCTCGGTCAAGGCAGCCCACTGCTGAGGGACACAGTCTCCTCGGCCACCCAGGGGTGCCACCCCTTATCCCGTGAGTCTTTATAATAACCCTCTCTGAACAGAGAGTCTCCGTGTTCTGAGTGAGAGCGTGAGTTAGATGCTGGCAACACATCCGCTCAGCAGCAGCTCTGCTCTGGGCAGAATCATTCAGCAAAGCCGGGGTGCAGAGGTCACCCAGCTCACAGTATAACTATGGATGTCAACAGCCAGGGTGAGTAGACAGAATCTGGCTCCCACCCCTACTGACACGGCCTAGAAAAAGACCAGAAACTGCAAGAAAATCATTTCCAGTCCTCTACACCGGCTTCATGATATCACTCTTTTCTTAGACACCCAATTGCTGGGAATCCTCATTCATCCTGGGCCTGACAGAGATTTCAGGAACAGTCACAGAGCTTTGCACAGACTGGTGTCGCAATACCAAACAAGCTCCCTAACGGATCTGAGGCCTAGTCCCTCAAGCACTCTCGAACAATGCAGCAGACGCTAACTTAGCATTACAACCCTGAGTGTTCTCAAGAGTGAGCTCTGGGGACTCAGGCCGTTCTGCCATTCTTCAAGCATTTCTGCTGCAGACACCTGCCACATGGAGACCGGAAACAAATACAAACACGAGCAAAACCAAAGTCAGCTTGGTGGGCATCAGGTGCTCAGGAATCTGGCCAGGGCTCCCAGCCTCCGCACTTAGGTGGACCCTGTTGCCACCTGCCATCACCCTCCCCTGACCCCTGCTGCCAAGTCTGCTTCTCCCTCTGCCCTTCATCCCTGCTCATGATCACCCACTCTCTCACAAAAATAAAATCTTAAATAAATAAAATCTTTAAAAAGCAAACTGTCTGGACTCTCTTCCTAGGTTCAGGTAGGGTCACACTTCCTTCCTCCCATGAAGTTTCTTGCCTTGACTCATGAAATGTGAACAGAAGGGGAAGGAGTTACTCTGGGCAGGAAGCTCCCTGCCTGGGCACAACTGGCATCAACGGGCAACTCCTCTCCCTCTGGCGCCCTCATCAGCTCCTTCAAGATGGCGGCCACTCCATCTACCTGGGCCCACAAGTCACCACAGCGAGGAGGGGCACAGTATGAGCAAGACACAGACCTCTGTTGTTTGAGCTGCTGAGATCTGGGGATTACCTGTAGCCCAGCCTGACAGACCATGTTATTGGGCAAGAAAATCATTCAGCAGGGTAGGAAACTGAGGCCCAGAGGGGTGAAGGGAGTTGTCACAGGCTGGACAGCTAGCTGGCTGGAGGGGGAGGGGAGGCACACCACAGCCCTCAGCCTTCCTTCACAGGATAGCAGCTCCTCTAAGGCACAATCCCATGACACTAAAGGGACTACCTGTAGTAAAGATAAGCAGCTACAATCGTTTTTCAGATACCATAAAATTGACTATTGGGTTAAGAGTCAAGTTAAAATAACACACCAGGGGTGCCTGGGTGGTTCGGTCATTAAGCATCTGCCTTCAGCTCAGGTCATGATCCTGGAGTCCCAGGTTTAAGCCCCGCATGGGGCTCCCTGCTCGGCGGGAAGCCTGCTTCTCCCTTTCTCACTCTCCCTGCTTGTGTTCCCTCTTTAGCCATGTTTCTCTCTGTCAAATACATAAATAAAGAGTCTTTATAAAAAAATACTAATGTGTTAAAAAAGGCACACAAGGAAGTCACACGCACTCTTGATTGGGGCTGAGGTGGTCCCATCTGCTCGCTATGGTCCCACACCCTGTCATTTCACCCAGCTACCAGCCCCAGGACCACTGCACCTCAGCCCCGGCCACCATCACCACAACTGTCAGGATGGTCGGGCCTGAAGTGTCATCTGCGATGAAAAAGACTATGATGGAGCTATATGTACTGACACAGGATGCTCTTCAAGACATAGCATCACCTGAAAAATGTACGCTGCTGAAAGAAATATAGACGTAACATTTATATCACTTGCCCACATGGCCTGCCTAATATGGACTGCCCTAGAAACACACAAAACACTATATATTTCCTAAAGCATACATCTATAAACATAAATGCGAAGAAAAATATCTGGGAGATGACACACTCTATGGGAATAGAGATTTACTTCTGGACAGGGAAGAAGGGCACCAGGATCTCATAGTAATTTTATTTGTAATGTTTTATCTTTTCAGGAAAAGAATATATACTTGCATACTTTAAAGTTACTTTAGAACCTTTTCATCTAATTTTTTAAAAATATTTACTTATTTATTTTAGAGAAAGAGAGAGAACATGCATGTGGTGGGAAAAGAGACAGAGAAACCCAAGGTGACTCCAAGCTGAGCATGGGGCCTGATGTGGGGCTCGATCCTATGATCCTGAGATCATGACCTGAACTGAAACCAAGAGTCAGACGCTAAACTGACCAAGCCATCCAGGAGCCCTACCTTAGAGCCTTTTTAATCATCAGAGCATCTTAGGCTTTTTGAGAGGTCAGTGAAACAATAGAACAGCAACTGTTCTAAGGAACTTTGACTTTCAACTCAGAAAGCCCATCCCCATACATAAAAAGGCCCTGCCCCATCAAATGAAGGACGCTTCATTGAAACCATACACCTCTTTCCACGCACTTGTAAAGAAAAGAAATCTTCTTCTGATTTGGTGAAATATCACAGTCAAGCTGACAGATTTATGGGTGGGAACAGTTTTGTCTTCAGTTTAGTAGGAGGCTGTCTGCTCACTGTATTGCCACTAAGTCTGGTCTGAAAGAAGGAATCTGGGTGCCTGGGTGACTCAGTCACTGAGTGTCTGCCTTAGGCTCAGGTCATGATCCCAGAGTCCCAGGTTCGAACCCGACATGAGGCTCCCTGCTCGGTGGGAAACCTGCTTCTCCCTCTCTTATGCCCCCTGCTTGTGTTCCTGTCAAATAAATAAATAAAATCTAAAAAAAAAAAAAAAAAAGAATCTCAAGTGAAAATATCAAACCATCAAACCTCACAAAAAAATTACAGAGCAAAATAATCAACAAAACCGACTTTCAGGTAGACTTTTTTTTTTCAATCTTAGAATCTCAAGCAATACCTTATTGAAGAAATGCTCCATGATTACTAAATCCTTCATTCCTCTTTGTATTTTTCCCTTCCTCTCATGTAGCACAAACCTCCTCAGTTTAAAATACCAGCTCAACTCCCTTCTGGAGAGTTGCCTTGACCTCGAGTGACACTTTCACTCAGATGGATGGTGCCAAGAGGGCCTCACATTTTTCCACCCAGTATCTGCTCCCCGCCCAAAAGCTCTCATTACCAACGAAACCATTTTAGATTCTTTCCTCTTCCGATCACAAAGGTCTAACCAGCAAACACCATCTCCTGCAGAGCCCCAGGCTGCCATGCACAGACCTGGACGACAGAAATCTGTCCAGGACATCAGATAATAGACAACTGGTAGATATATTTGGAATCCAGATTTCAGATTAATTCAATAAAGCCACCAATCCCTACTTCAGAACTATTACCTGGATTATAAAACATCAGTCAGGGGCGCCTGGGTGGCTCAGTTGGTTGGACGACTGCCTTCGGCTCAGGTCATGATCCCGGAGACTCAGGATCGAGTCCCACATTGGGCTCCTGCTCGGTGGGAAGCCTGCTTCTCCCTCTTTCACTCCCCCTGCTTGTGTTCCCTCTCTCACTGTGTTTCTTTCTGTCAAACAAATAAAATCTTTAAAAAAATAAAATTAAATAAATAAATAAACATCAGTCGAACAGCCCGCCCCCTCCCCGATCTGCTGGTAACCCCCCACAAAGCCTGAACTCCTGCACCCAGGAGCAGTGAGGCTCAGATCTGGATTTTCCTCAAGGCTATCTCTCCTCTTCAGATAAGATTTATTTCGGTGACTATGATCCACAGCCTCCTCAGAGCAGTTTTAAAATGATAAAGCTCATCACACTATTTGTTGGCTTGAGAACCTGGATACTCACTCAGGCAGGTGCCCTACGACAAGCAGGAGGACTCCCTCATCCCAACAGCAACCTCACAGAAAGCGAGTGCCCAGCATCCTTCCACACAAAGTCAGTAGAGCTGTGCAGAGAACACCCGCAATGGGTCAACTCAAATTGGCCCCCGCTTTCCCTGCCGCATGATCCACAAAACATTAGTTCAGTTATGCTCCAGGCTTTTGACATGACAGAAACACAAGCTGCCATGCTTTAATGGATCTACATCTCTCTGTCTCTCAGGTTTGTTGTTGTTTCTTTTCATTTTTCTTTTTGTAATTTCTTATCCTGGAAAACAAGCCAGCTCCTGTCTGCCTCTGTCCTACTAGGAAACTAAATGGAGCAGATGGATGAGGCTACAGTTATTATTTGAAGCGTTTGAGCTCCATTAACACTCATTTACTTTAAGTATCCGAAAGCCCTTAATCCCTGTGAATTTCAAAGCAGATGCAGTTCAGTCAGTCTCTCCAGACCTCCATCTCTTCCTCTCCGTCCTCCTCCCCTTCCCTCTATCTGGGTTTCTACCTTCCTTCATTGTGCAAGCAGGACTCCAGATGCCCACACCCCCTTCTTGCCCGCCCGCCCCCTCCCCTACAAAGGAAGGAACACGGCCCCAGCTGAAGAAGCACTCAGGACGGGATGGACGCTGATCAAATGGCAGGTGATGGAAATCCGATAAGCTGGTTTTAGTCATGGCCCTTTACTGCTGCCATCTATCCATGTGAAGGGAGAGGTCAGGACAGAAAAAGGTAAGGTACACTGTCCCGTACACTGCCAGGACCTTCTGGAAAGTCAAATGCCTGACTCCACGTCCCTCAGAGTCAAACCTTCTGGTCAAGAAATGCTGTGGGGAATGTATGCAGAGCAGCCCCTCCCTTCTCTGCGGGAGCCACGGACTTCCAAAGTGGAACTGAATGTTGCTCAATGCCCCCATTCTAGAGATGAGGAAACTGAGGCCCAGGGCAGGGTGGATCAATCAGAACCAGAACCCAGATCTTCTGGCACTGAGACAAAGCCTTCTTTCATTTACTTCTGGTTAGAGGAGCTGCCTGGACGGCAGCAGCACACCAACCCCCCCTCCCCCCCGGCCATTCCCCAACAGGGACTGACACCTGTCCAAATGGGGAAGGGTGGGGCGCCCTCACCTGCCTGCAGCACCGCTCTCCCTGCTGGGAACAGTACTTCATTCCCAATTCTCCCAGAGGACAGGTACCTTACCTTTTTCTTTCCTGACCTCTCCCTTCACATCGATTGATGGCGGCAGTAAAGGGCCAAGACTAAAACCAGCTTATCGGATTCCCATCACCAGCTGTGGGATTTGAAAACAAACGGCACCACACCACCCTTCTGAGCTTCAGTGTTCATACCTGCAAGATGCAGCTAATAAAAGCTCCTACCTTCTAAGACTGCTGTGAGGGTTCAGTGAGTGAACAGACACACGGTGTTCAGAACAGCATCGGTCCCACTGGAAGCACTTATCGCGGCCAAGAAGGGAGACTAGGCTAGGACTTCAGTCTGGTCCACCTTCGAGGCCTAGCTTCTGACCGTGAGAGATGGTGTCTCTCTGGTTAGTCACCATCGCTCTGGCACAGAGGCGGCCAGAGAAAGAATGGAAGGAAGGAGTTGGGCACAATGCCCCGCTTAGGGCAGGTACTTTGTTAACAAGCACTGAATGACTGCATGGATTGCCAGAGTCCGCACACTCACTTAGGGGACGTCACTTGCTAAGTTTATTACTGGATAAATTCAGATTTGCAGGCAAGCAGTACTTTCTCTCGCTTGGAAGTATCTACATTAGCTGCTGCCTGAGAAAGTTCAGCCGGAGCTCAGCTCACTGCTTCCAGGGCTCTGCCTCTGCATGCTCTCGGCACAGAACCGCCTGTGCTTTGGGACCGTGCCCCCCACGACGCCTCATGGGGCTGATGCGCGGTTGTTGGTTCATATTTTCCTGGCTTATCCAGGCTTTGAACACCAAAGTTCCAAAAACCCCCTGCCTGGTATTCACCTCTGAGGGGCCAGTGAACAGAAATATCTCAATAAAGAAAGCCAAGAGAGCCTCGAATCAGAGACCCAGATCTGAACTCCGTAAATGGGCTTGAGTCCTTATGCAGAAGACTGCGTCAGGTCCTGAAGCCCCAGGTCACCCAGAGATGGCATCTAGAACCAAGACAGAACGTGTCTGGGGCTTCTCAAGGGAAAGGCACTTGGTCAGAAAAGAATATCAGTCACCTCAAAGGCTTGAGTTGAAACTTGACCTTGAGTAAATAAACACTGCTGGCTGCTGGCCAAGACCCTTAGCCGGAGACTCTTATTCACCCCCCTTGAACACTCAGCCAGAGTCTGAGTTGCCTGGGACATCTCCCCAGAGCCTGGCTGCAGGGTGTCTGGGATGTGTGCAGGGTGGCCCTGAGGGGTGCTGGGAGGCTGAGAAGCTGCCATGGTCCCCCAGGAGGCAGCAACACTCAGGGCCGGGGCTCTCCGGAGGCCTCACCCTGTGTGTCCTATCTTGGGGAACAGACTGCCAGCCGAAATACACTTGACCTGCCATGGTCCCTCACTCTGTGACCTCACAACATCACAGGAGTATGGAGAAAGGGGGCAGTGCAGACCCCTCAAAGCAAGCTCATATGCTGTGATGAGGTCTCAGCCCCTTCCGGTTTGGAGGCTTTTTCTGTGACCTGAAAGCTCCAAATGAATTTTTTTTCTCAAGCCCTGTGCCTTTTAAGCGTATGCCATTTCCTCGGTTTGATGAACAGGGTGAAGAAAGCACCTCTTTCAGGACTTTTGGGCAAAAGCCAGAGGGACTGCAGACCAGCAGGAGAAACTGCCCTTGGGGGGGGCGGGGGGAGACACAATTGCCAGCATTTTGCACCTGCCGACCCTGGTGCTCTGACAACCACACTCCCAACCTGCCTCTGCTCTTTGAGATGCTCTGTTTCTGTTTCCAAGGAGCCAGAAAGGACTGCAATGCACAGGCATCTGCCTATGGAGGCTCCTGCTGAAGGACGCCGGCACCTCGGAGGCCGGCATGTGTTTACACATGGGCCCTGGAGAACCACGGAGCAGGAGCTCCGACTTCTGGCTCAGCCCTCTTTGACTTTATTCTGAGCTTTAGTTGGTTCATCTAGATACTGAAAAATCATCATTTCTGTCTCCAGAATTGCCTCACATATTAAGACAAAATATATAAAGCCTAACAAATAGGGGTTGTTAATTAGCTTTTTCTTGTAGATTATGAACAGAAAAGGTGGGGGAGGGAGGATCTCCTCAAGGCCTCTCACTGCTTTTTTTTTTTTTTTAAAGATTTTATTTATTTGACAGAGAGAAACACAGCCAGAGAGGGAACACAAGCAGGGGGAGTGAGAGAGGGAGAAGCAGGCTTCCTGCTGAGCAGGGAGCCCGATGTGGGGCTTGATCCCAGGATCCTGGGATCATGACCTGAGCTGAAGTCAGATGCTTAACTGACTGAGCCACCCAGGCACCCCTCTCCCATTGCCTTTTAGAATAAAATCCCAAATCCTTTCCAGCCCAGGAGGCCTGCTTGGCCTGAATTTGGTTCATGGTTTAGCTTTCTTTGCACTTTCCCCAACACACCCGACGCTTTCTCATCCCTGAGCCTCCAGCATGCAGTTCCCTGTGTCTGGTATGCTCTAACTCCTTTTCATCCCAAGTCCTGGTTGAAAGGCTTGTTCTTGGAAAGGCCTATCCCAGACTTCCTGAATCCTAGTCCAGCTCTGACATTGTCTCCTGACATGCTGTTGTTTCCACTTACAGCACTTAGCTCAGTTCCCAACGATGTACTGGGGCCACACCCCTTCCTCCTTCTCTGGGCTGAGAACTCCCTTTGGCCAGGCGCTGGGTCTGTTTCATTCACTGCTCTACCCCCAATATCGTCAGAGACTCCTGGTACTGCCAAGGTCTTCTGAAAATATCTGTTGAATTAATGTGTTGAAGAACTGAAGGCTTCATGAGCCAGGAGGAACTGGGAAAGCTCTGTGGAGCTCCCTACCAGCCCTCAACACCAGGCTGGGGAGCCGACAAAGCACTTCACACCCAGGGGAAAGCCAGAGAAACAACTGCCACCTCATTCTCTGAAAGGTAAAAGCATCCACAAGGGATTCAATGGAGGATCTGCTTATCTAGGCCCAAGCTAACTCAGGCCTCTTGGGAGACTGCCAGATTGCCAAAAGAGGCAAAAGCTCCTGAGGGGTACAGAAGAGGGAAGAGGAGTAAGAAACATCTGCAAAGGCAATCTACTTGGAACGGGCCCTGCACTTCCGGGGGATGTCCTTTAAATACTGCTGTGCCCAGCTGAGCTCCATCTGGAACTTCCAGGCCTGGTTTCTGTCTCCCCAAGTACCCCGCACATCTGTCTGGGGGAAGGTAGGTTTCATTACACCCAGGCTAACAAGCTCAGTGCACAGAGATGATGTTTTTCTCCAAATAAACACCATAACCCCTCTAAGAAGAGTAGTCCAGGTGAGCGTCAGCGCTGCCCCGGCCCCACCACGTCCACTGGATATTCACTGCACCAGTGCAAGCAAGAGATTTAAAAGCTGCAAATCTGGGCGCCTGGGTGGCTCAGTGGGTTAAAGCCTCTGCCTTTGGCTCAGGTCATGATCTCAGGGTCCTGGGATTGAGGCCAGCATGGGGCCCTCTGCTCAGCAGGGAGCCTGCTTCCTCCTCTCTCTCTCTGCCTACTTGTGATCCCTCTCTGTGGCAAATAAATAAATAAAATCTTTAAAAATAAAAAAAAAATTAAAAATTAAAGCTGCAAATCTGGGTGTGTGGGGGGAGGAATCCCAATTTCACTTCATAAGCAGACAGTTCTCTGGGAGCTAGAGCCCTGTGTGAGCAACAGAGCTCCTTAGTGACGGGAGGTGAGCATGGGGGACTGGGGGAGGTGAGCAGAGGGAGGGGCGCTCACGGAGTTCTGCTCTGGGGGCCAGTAATGAGGTTCTGCTTCAAATCCCGGGGGCAGCGTTTGCTATCTGTCGACTTCGAGCTAGTTATTTCATCTCATTGCGCTTTAGCGGCCTTGTCTGTAAAATGGGGGAAATGATAACTAGCCCAGAGGGTTGTGGGATCCGGGCTGCACACAGTAAGCCTACGTAAGTAAATCTGTGTAAGTGTTTGCTCTTAATGTCTACCGAATCGGGAGTCTCGTCATTTCATCAAGCCTCAAATCAATCCTTCCACATAGGTGGAGTTATCCCATTTAACAGAAACAAACACTGGGGCTCGGGGGTGTTAGGGACCTTATCCAAAGCCGCATAACTCAAACAGAGCAAGACAGCACTCCAACCCTAGCAGTCTTCATCGTCATTACCATAATTACCATTTCCTGAAAGCCAGGCGGTGTGCTAAGCACTTTACATCAATTTCCTCATCACATACTCAAAACCACTGTAAAGAAGCAACACTATAACTCTCTGACAAAGGAGGACACAGGGTTGGAGAGGTTAAATATCTTGGCTGAGGTCACATAGGTTAAGGAACAAAGCAGGGGCTTGAGCTCAGTTCTGACCCCAATTCCATAGTTTGTTTGTTTTTTTCCATTTCTGTCCTGCCTGTATTTGTTACATACCTCATACCTCTACTTGAAATCATCGACGTGCCTGAATTCCTATTAAGTGTAAAACACTTCCTTGATAAATGGGGTCCATGTGTGGCTCCCTCCCAATGAAAGAGCCCACTGTCATGAATGGTATGAAGAAAAGATATCCCCCCCAAAAAACCTAGCTTTCCACCAAGTTCCTTCTAGAAGGTTTGGTTTGGGGGTCATAGGCAGCAACTGGAGGATGTGTCAAAACCAAGCACAGGGAGTTCTTAGTCATGAGACAAATTAACATTTGGTAATTAGAACACAAATATTTTTTCTCGTAAATCATCATCTGCTCACAGCTCTTCTGCCATGAAAGGATTTTCCCTAGTGATGCCTGAGTGCCCTACCCGGCTGCATGTGGCTCAGAAAATACCTACAGTCCTCCCAACTATTTTCTGCCCCTCACCTGCCTGGTGATGAAGACACAAAGAGGGCAACTACCAACATCCTGAAACAAACAGAATGTGGTGACTTTTCATGTTTTATTAAAATATCAACACACACACACACATACACACATACAATATATATACATATATATATATAAATACACTAGGGTGCCTGGGTGGCTCAGTCAGTTAAAGGTCTGACTCTTGGATGACTGGATGGCTCAGTGGGTTAAGGGACTGCCTTTGGTTCAGGTCATGATGCCAGGGTCCTGGGATCCAGTCCCACATGGGGCTCACTGCTCGGTGGGGAGTCTGCTTCTCCCTCTACCCCTCCCCCCACTTGTGCGTGCTCACTCGCTCTCTCTTAAGTAAATAAATAAAATCTTTTTAAAAAATAAATAAAGGAAATAAATAAATAGATAGATAGATAGATAGATAAATAAATAAAGGTCTGACTCTTGATATCAGCTCAGGTCTTGATCTTGGAGCTGGAGTTCAAGCCCCTATGCTGGGCTCCACGCTGGGCACAGAGCCTACTTTGAATGAATGAATGAATAAAATATAGACCTATGAAAACCTGGTACTAATCTGGTGCTCACTTTGCAATTACCTGGGCCCTCCCAATGACCTGTTTCTTAGTCCTTTAAACAACAGTTTTCTCTAATTTAGAGGAAAAGGACTACTCAGTCTAACAAAGTCCAAAATGGCAGGTTACTAGACTACCCTTCGGATTCTAATGAAGTGCAACACAGGACTGCCTTGCTGGCTTTACAGCAGCTCATCCCTTGTGAGGGCACCTGAGGGCCGGACGCCCTCAGAGCGTCAGCCCCCCAATGCGGCTGGCATCAGAGGCCCAGGCAGGGCAAAGGCAGGGGTTGTGGCAAGGCTGGCTTGGCCAACTCTAACATAGGCTCTGCCCACAGTTTGGTCTATGGTGGTTCTGGATAAAATTCAAGAATAGGAATTCAGCCAGGAAGTCTTGCTTTGACAAACTTTACAGCACTGGATGAAAACCGTCATAAGTGAAATGGCAGTGACTGTGCACTTCTTACTAGCAGAGGCGAGTTTGGAAAAAACACTTGCCCTCAATGAGCATTTGATACACCGAAGACTTTGCCTCCCAACAAAGTCAGACTCTGTGGATGGAATGAGGGAGGCCCTTTGTGTGGGACTCTGCCGCAGCTGACCTTGTCCAGTACTTCTAGAAACGTGCCAGACATCTACAGCTTCTGCACAACAAAAATTCAGCACAAGGACACATTTTAGCTTCTCTAATTTCATCTTGCCTAAAATGCTCCCAAAAAAGGGAATCATAAAATAAATTGGTATCTTAAACTTCAAATTCTAGGCTTAGGTCTTAGGGTTTGAAGAAATACTGAACTCTTTTCTTCAGATAAAGAGAGACAAGAATTTGATATTCATGTTTAAGCAAAAATCAGCGATTGCATATTTATACTATAAAAGCACTTGATCTTAATTTTTACATGACATCACTGTTTACATAACCGATATCTAAACAGTGCTTCTGTTACTGTAAGTGATCCCAATTGTCAGTGACACACACAGCGGGTCCCAGGGTGAAAGGTCCATCTGCGCTGTTGGCCCTGACAGTTGTAGGATCTGGGTTCCCCTTCGCCAAATTCCTAACTGTTCTTGGTCACTGAAGAACAATTCATTGTCGCTAGGCCAAGGGTCAGACGCAAAACACGAGCAGCCCGGGTGTTGTCTGGGGACGCTGCCAGCAGGAGAGCCAGTGTGTGCCCAGGTATGTGTCGGAGACCCTACAGACAGTCCAGCTTTCTGGGGAGCCCATTTTTTATCTCTGTGGCAGTGGGGTGGAGAAGTCTCAAGATTAAGGACTGCTTTCTTTTGTCAAGAAACTCATTGCCGGGGCACCTGGGTGGCTCAGTTGGTTGGGCAACTGCCTTCGGCTCGGGTCGTGATCCTGGAGACCCGGGATAGAGTCCCACGTCGGGCTCCCTGCTCCGCGGGAAGCCTGCTTCTCCCTCTCTCACTCCCCCTGCTTGTGTTCCCTCTCTGGCTGTGTTTCTCTCTGTCAAATAAATAAAATCTTAAAAAAAAAAAAAAAAGAAACTCATTGCCATCACATGGAGTGAAGCTGTATTCCAGAGCCATCAATTAGCCTGGGGGCAGGGGGTGGGGGAAACTGCTGGCTCCAGACTCCAGACCTCAAAGCACCTGGAAGCCCAAGGGGGAAGGAACCCTCCCCTGAGCAGCGCAGGAGAAGAACTGTGGAATGTTGAGGGAGACTTTCTGGACAACCCCCCAACACACACCGGTTTGTGGCTGTGCTAAGAAAACAGGTGTCAGACACAAATAACCAAGGTTCACAGACCACCTGCCATTGGCCACCTGCTATGCATCATCTCATTTAACTATATTAGTCCCAGGACAGAGTTACTATTTTTATCTCCAGTTTTCAGGTAGTATGGTCACATATCACAGAAGGGACAGAATCTGAATGTGGGTCCAGGTTTGATGGACTCCAAAGCTCTGAACTCACTTCTCCACTCCACAAAAATTAAAAGTACTCTTCTTAAAAAGTTTGAAAGTCCTTTCTTCTACTTCTCTGCTGTTGTTTCAAATCCACCTTTTTAAATTTGCCCTGCTCATGAGATCGAAGTCTCCCTTGTCAATGGCCTTGCTTCTGGGATTATAGCTACTTGACTCCAGCCTCCCCCCTCCTCCAGATTAGAAAGGGTCTATCCAGGGAATCCAATCCTCATAGTCACCACAGTTACCCTTCCCTGGATAGGGTATAACCCACGTGGAGGCTTCTAGAAGGAGGGACAAACCCCATCCTGTGGCAAACATACCAGACCTCCCCCTTAAAGCAGATCACCCAGAAGCTGTCCAGGCTATGAGTTTGCTGGTTTCCCCCAACTTCATTTCAAATGCAACAATGGTGTCATCTTCCGGAGTGCAGAACCAAAGGGGGATCATAAGAGAAAAACCCAGCAGTCCTTTTTCTTCCCCCCACAACCGGCCAAAAGACTGTATATATAGGAGGTTCTTTTGAACACACTATTCACCCTGCCAAGCACTCTCATTCCCCTTTCTGCGGCTCAGAAAGCCGGAGGGAAGCCCACTGCCGAGTCCCCAAGATCACGCAGGACCCCGTCTACAGCTGGATTCCATCAACGTTCGTGCCTGCCTTTCCACCTTCCTTGGCAGCCAACCTGTATTTGGTCCTTGGTTGTTCCCAACCGGGGCTGCACATTGGAATCACTTGGGGAGTTCAAACGCTCTAGAGGCCTGGGCCCTACCCTTGGGAATTCTGATGTCATTGATCTGGGATGCTAACGGGGCATTCTAAATTGCAGGCAGGATTTAGCAATCCCGTAATGAGCACGGTGATTCCGCAGACGCTGAAGTTCATCCGTTTGTACTTTTTCTGCAGTCCTGAAACTGCATTTCTCCTCCTGGTTCCACCCGGAGCTGTTCCAGGGGAACTTTGCATTCCGCCCACAAACAGGACCCCTCCTCTCTGAGCCTCCCCGCTAGCAGCGCCCAGGACCCAGCAAACTTCGCGGTGCGAACCATCCCCGGTCGCTGGAACTTACTTGGGCTTCACGTGTGCAGACCTCGCAGCAGCTGGAAACCAGAGCAAGAGCTTGGCGCACGGAGGCCCAGGAGCGCGGAGACCGGGGAGCGCCGAGGCCCGGGCGCGCGGAGACCGGGGAGCGCCGAGGCCCGGGCGCGCGGAGACCGGGGAGCGCCGAGGCCCGGGCGCGCGGAGACCGGGGAGCGCCGAGGCCCGGGCGCGCGGAGACCGGGGAGCGCCGAGGCCCGGGCGCGCAGAGACCCGGCAGCACGGAGACCCGGGAGCGCCGAGACCGGGGAGCGCGGACACAGCGGAGCGCCGAGACCCGGGAGCTCGCGGCACTGGCAGCTGTGGGAGGGAGGCTGGGAGCGGGAGCAGCCGCGCCCCGGCCCGGAACGGGAACTGGCCGGGAGGGCACTGGCGGTCGCGCCCGCTCGCTTTGGCAGGCAGCGCGGAGGGGCGGGGCGGTGCCCGGCGGACTAGGCGGGGTCCGCGCTCCGGCCGCCGGCTCGCGGGAAGTCGACGCAAGAGGCGCGCCCAAAGTGGCAGGGAGCAACCCCAGTGAGCCGGCGGGGGAGTTTGCTCAGGGGTGACATGCCTGGGAACTCAAGGCGCCAAGCTAGTCCACTTAAAAGTACCACCCCGCATCCGGCAATCCGAGGCGAAGCCTGGGCGCCACGGTGCAACTTGTTACAGTGGGACACGTGCGCCTAGATGAAAAGTAACTCCAAGCTCTACAACAGAGCTTTTACTTTGATTTATACTTTTAAAAATAGCAGACTTTCTTCCTTCTGTTTTTAAATCTGTTCTTGGCTAGTGCATACATTAATGAGTGACTTCCCCAATTAAAAAATTTTTTTAAAGCTTTTATTTATTTGACAGAGAGAAACACAGCCAGAAAGGGAACACAAGCAGGGGGAGTGAGAGAGGGAGAAGCAGGCTTCCCGCCGAGGAGGGAGCCCGATGTGGGACTCGGGTCTCCAGGATCATGACCTGAGCCGAAGGCAGTCGCTTAACCAACTGAGCCACCGAGGTGCCCTCCCCAATTAAATATTTTTAAACATTTTAAAAGGGGAAGGTCTGCATAAAGCATAGTGATTCTTTAAATTGTCATTCACGCTAAAATGCGTTCAGTCTTATGACCACCAATGCTCATGAATATTTAAGTTCCTACTAAAGGCTGCCTTCTGAGAAAGTACGTTAATAACTTAAAAGTAACACTTTGCAAATGTAAAATTGATGGGATACAAAGTACAACTTGTAAATACCAAAATTAAGCAATAAAGATACGAATTCCTCCAGTTTGCCCTTACATTAATCTATGGTACAAAAATTTTCTTTCCTTCCAGGATTCTGAATGTTATCTTCCATGGCTTTTAAGCTCTCTTGTTTTCCATAGCCTGGTTCCCTGGCAGCATTCTGAGTAACTCTTCATTTCTGTCTTTCTATTGAGAAATTATTTTGCAAATATGCGGATCAGCTCTTTAACCCATCTGTGGTAGGCAGAGTAATACCTTTCCCCCCTCATGTCCATGGCCTATACCTGGAAACTGAATATGGCAACAGCAGAATTAAGGTGGCAGATGGAATTTAGGGTGTTAATCAGCTGACCTTAAAATGGGAAAATTACGGTGGATTAACCAGGTGAGCCCAAAATGTAGTCACACGGGTCCTTATACATAGAAAAGGGAGGCAGAAAAAGAAGAATCAAAGAGATGGTAGGCAGAGAAGAATTTGACTTGATGTTGCTGGCTTTGAAAATGGGAGAACAGGGATCCCTGGATGGCTCAGTCGTTGAGCTTCTGCCTTGGGCTGGGGTCAGGATCCTGGAGTCCCGAGATCACCTTGCAGCATCCAGCTCCCTGCTCCCCTGCTTGGTAGGAGGCCTGCTTCTCCCCATCTCATCCCCCTGTTTGTGTTCCCTCTCTAGCTGTGTTTCCATCACATGAATAAATAAAATCTTAAAAAAAAAAAAAAGAAAAGGATTCTAAGCCAAGGACTGAGGGGGTTTCTAGAAGATGAAAAGGCAACAAAATGGATTCGTCCATGAGTCTCCAAAAAAACAGTCTTACCCACACTTGATTTTAGCACAGTGAGATCAGTTTCCAAACTTCTAACTTCAGAAATGTCAGAAAATAAAATCATGTTGTTTTCAGCTGCTGAATTTGTGGTAACCTGTTCCAGCAGCACTAGCAAACAACACACCATCCGCTCAAGTTCTTAATTTTAACAGTGTATTTCCTTTCTAAGCATTTTGGTTCTATTTCTAGTTTTCTTGGTTATTCTTAATACTCTCCTGTTCTTTGCTAATTTCATCACTTTAAGAAAATACATAATTATTTTTTGTCTTCCTTCAGCTCTTTCTGATAATTATAAATTCACATGCAGCTGGAGGAAATAATGCAGAGAGATCCATCCACCCAGTTTCTCCCAGTGTTAACATATTCCAGAGCCACAGAGTAAGATCACAACCAGGCTCGTGGGACTGATACAATCAAGACACAGAACATTTCCATCATAACAAAGATCCCTCATGTCTCCCTTTTATACTACAGTGCTTCCCCTTTAGTCTCTGGCAACCAGTAATCTGTTCCCCATTTCTATAACTTGTCATTTCAAGAATGTTATATAAATAGAAGCATACAGTATGTAAGTATGTATGTAACATTTGGGGATTGGTTTTATTTACTCGGCATAATTCCCTGGATATTCAAGGTCATGGCATATATCAATAGTCCTTTCCCTTTAATCGTTGAGTAGTAGTCCATTACATTACCACATAGATTACTATGGTTTGTTTGACCATTCACATGTTGAAGGACATCTGGGTTTTTCCAGTTTGGAGCTATTATGAATAAAGCTGCCAGAGACATTCACTTACAGGTTGATATGTGAACATAATAGCATCCAAGAGGGCAACTGCTGGGTCTTATTGTAGTTACATGTCTAGCTGCTCCTTTTTTTCTTTTTTTTTAAGAAAGGGAGAGAGGTGGAGGAGGCACAGAGAGAGAGGGAAAGAGATATTCTTAAGCAGACTCCATGCTCAATGTGGAGCCCCACAGAGCTCCATCTCCCAACCCTGAGATCATGACCTGAGCCAAAATCAAAAGTCAGGGGACACCTGGGTGGCTCAGTTGCTTAAGCAACTGATGTTGGCTCAGGTCATGATCCCAGGGTCCTGGGATGGAGCCCTGCATTGGTCTGATTCTCCCTCTGCCCTTACCCCTCCCCTTGCTAATGCTCTCTTTCTGTCTCTCAGCCTCTCTCTTTCAAATAAATAAATAAAATCTTAAAAAAAAAAAAAGAAAAAATCATAAGTCAGACACTCAACTGGGAGAGGGCAGAGGGACAGCATCTTCAAGCAAACTCCCTGCTGAGCACAGACCCCCCCCCCAGGGTTCCATTTCATGACCCATAAGATCATGACCTAACTCAAAACCAAGAGTCCAGTACTCCAATGACTGAGCCACCCAGGTGCCCCGACATGTTTAGTTTCTTAAGAAACTGCCAGATTATTTTCCAGAGTCAATGTATCATTTTACATTCCTAGCAGCAATGTGTGAGTGATCTGGTTTCATAGCAGCCTTATCAGCATGTGATGCTGTCACAGTGTCTTATTTTAGCCGTGCTGATAGCTGTGTAGTGGTAGTGATATACCATCATGGTTTTAATCTGCTAATGATGTTGGACATCTTTTCATGTGCTTTATTTGCCATCTGTTATCGCCTCTTGGGTGAAATGTCTCTTCACATCTTCTGTTCATTTCCTAAGTGGATTGTTTGCTTTTTTACTATTGAGTTTTGAGAGTTCTTTATATATTCTAGATACCAGCCCTTTGTCAGATCTGTGGTTGGCAAATATTTTCATCCACTCCCAGCTTGTCTTTACATTCTCTTGATAGGATCCTTCACAGAGCAGAAGGTTTAATTTTTATGAAGCCTAGTTTATCAATTTTTTCCTTGGATGAATCGTGCTTTTTGTATTAAATCTAAGAACTCTTTGACAAGCCTTCTATTTTGAAGATTAATCTCCTTTTTCTCCCTAAAATTTTTATGCTTTTATGTCAGACATTTGAGTCCATGATCCATTTCAGGTTAAATTTTGTTGGAGACCTGAATTAAGGTTAATTTTTTTCTTTTTCTTTTTTTCTGTTTCCTTCCTTCCTTCCTTCCTTCCTTCCTTCCTTCCTTCCTTCCTTCCTTCCTTCCTTTCTTTCTTCCTACCTTTGTTGTTGGCTTGTGGGTATCCAGTCACTCCACCACCATCTGCTAAGGGTTATTTCCCTCCATTACGCCATTAAATTACCTTTGCACCTTTGTGTGGGTCTATTTCTCGGTTCTCTGTTCTGTTCCACTGATCTATGTGTTTATCCCTTTGCCAATACCATACGGTCTTGAAACTGGGAAGATTATTCCCATCTTCTTCTTTTTTAAAGTTGCTTTACCTAGAGTGCCTGGGTGGCTCAGTTAGTTGAGAGTCCAACTCTTGATTTCAGCTCAGGTCATGATCTCAGGGTTGTCAGATCAAGCCCCGCATCAGGCTCTGTGCTCAGCATGCAGTCTGCTTGTCCTTCTTCTCCTCTTCCCCTGCCCCTTAATAAATAAATAAATAAACTTACATACAAATAAATAAATATCTTTAATTTTTTTTTAAATTTATTTGACAGAGAGATACACAGCCAGAGAGGGAACATAAGCGGGGGAGTGAGAGAGGGAGAAGCAGGCTTCCTGCCAAGCAGGGAGCCCGAAGTGGGACTCGATCCAGGGTCTCCGGGATCATGACCTGAGCCGAAGGCAGTTGCTCAACCAACTGAGCCACCCGGGCTTTGAAAACCAGTGGTGCTTAACATCATGAATTTTCATAACCAGTGGGGCTTAACTCCACATACTTTAAAAATCAACAGCCTGGAGGGTGATAGAAAATGGAGTCCCCACTCTTCAAGAGACTGCATAACAAAGAAACCCACTGAGACAAAACATAAAAGTAGCAGTTTGAAAAGAGCCTGGGGTAGGTGTGAAGGAGGTTGATTTACTAATCCTGTGTTATGTGCTGGAGGGGCAGGGATCTTTAGGAGACTTCTCTAAGAACGAAAGAGCTGGCAGGAATCATTTTCTCTACCCTTCTACCTCCCCAGGCTAGCTAGCCACACACCTGCAGAAAACAGCTCCAACACTCTCCACCTACTTGATAATACCACATGACCCATTCCCACATTTCTCCTGCAGATCTGCTCCACTCAACCCGCCTCCCCCCAGGTAGGAGTGCTTCCAAAGCAGGTCCTGCCATGGCTCATCCTGCAAGGGGCCCCTACAAGACCACTGGCACTCCAAAGTAAGTCCTATCCCAGGGAGAAGGGAAGATAACAACACACACCACTACACTCACAACCCCAGCATCCCAACCTTAAAACTGGCAATGCAGAGAGAGTGCCCTGCTGATCAGTGCATCTGCCCCAGCAGACATCTGGCCTGATGCCAGGCCCACCCACCCGCAAAAGCCTCTCAGCAGATGAGGCAAGAAGAGCACCTTCCAAGTTAGTGCTACTGTAGCACCAGCAAATGGGGTGAGGATAGGCTTCTGGTCTAACTGCTGACACCACCCAACTACAAGCCCACAACACTCTCAGACTGGCTCTTTAACCGCACAGTGATCAAACCTGGCCCACAACAGGCAAAGTGAGCCACTGTAGCGAACTGCACTGAAGGCAAATAAGGCTCAGCACACGAAATCCACATAGGAGACACCCTGAAAAGCACCCAGTTCTGGTGAAGAGGGAATGCTGTGCTATAGGGCACAATGGGAACCCTTCTTCATAAGGTCACTACTTTCAAGGTCAGGAGATGTAACTGACTTCCCCAATATGTAGAAACAAACACAGAGAGTTAGGTAAATGAAGAGCCAGAGGAACATGTCCCAAAGAAAAGAACAGGACAAAACCATAGCAAAAGAGCTAAATGAAATGGAGATAAGCAATATGTCTGATTAAGAATATAAAGTAATGGTCATAAAGGTACATACTGGTCTTGAGAATAAAGTGGAGGATCTCAATGAGACCCCCAATGAAGAAAAAAAATATTAAAAAGAACCAACTGGAAATGAAGAACTCAATAACTGAAATTAAAGATACGCTAGAGGGAATCAATAGTAGATAAGAGGAGGCAGAAGAATGGATCAGCAGCCTGGAGGACAGAGTAATGGAAAATAATCAAGCTGACTAGCAAAAAGAAAAAAGAATAATAAAAAATGAGACTAGGTTAAGAGAACTCAGGGACATCATCCAGTGTGTATTAACATTCACACTGTAGGGATCTCAGAAGGAGAAGTGAGAGTAAAGGGGGCAGAAATTGTATTTGAAGAAATAGTAGCTAAAAGTCCCCCCCAAAATAAAACCTAAGGAGGTCCATACTAAGGCATGTAATAATGACAATGAAAAGAAGTAGTGATTAAGAGAGAATTTTAAAAACAGCAAGAAAAAAGAAAACAGTTACATACAAGGGAAACAACATAAGGCTATCAGCTGATTTTTCTGAAGGAACTTTGCAGTCCACAAGGGCATAGAATGATATACTCAAAATGCTGAAAGGAAAAAAACCTACAGTGAAGAATACTCTAACTAGCAAAGCTATGATTCAGAATAGAAGGAGAGATAAAGAGTTTCCCAGACAAACAAAAGTTAAAGGAATTCATCAGCACTAAACCAGTCCTACAACAAACATTAAATGGATTTTTTTTTATTTTAAAAAGTAATCTGTATACCCAACATGGGACTTGAACTCACTACCTTGAGATCAAGAGTTGCCTATTCTATCAACTGAACCAGCAAGGTGTCACTAAATGGAATTCTTTGAGTGGAAGGAAAAGGCCATAATCAGGAATAAGAAAATTATGAAAGGGAAAAATTTCAGAGGCAACTATGAACACAATAAAAGTAGCAGATTAATCACTTATAAAACCAGTACAGAGGTAAAAGGACAAAAGCAGTAAAATCTATGACTATGAAAATTAGTCAAAGGATTCACAAAATAAAAGGATATAAACTATGATATCACATACATAAAATGTGGGTGATGGGAGTAAAAATTTAATGCCTTTAGAATAGGTTCAAACTTAAGTGACCATCCATTTAACATAGATTGCTATATACATAAGATGTTTATATATATATATATATATGGTAACCACAAGTCAAAAATATATATATGGTAACCACAAGTTAAAAACCTGTAAAAGATAAAAGATACACAAAAAATAAAGAGAAAGGAATACAAGCACATCACTAAGGAAAGCCATCAAACCACAAGAGAATAGAACCAGAGAAGAAAGGAACAGAAAACTACAAAAACAACCATAAAACAAGTAACAAAATGAAAACAAGTACATACCCATCAATAATTATTTTAATTATTTGTAATGTAAATGGATTAAATGCTCCAATCAAAAGACATAGGGTAATGGAATGGTTAAAAAGCAAGGATCACAATATGCTGCCTACAAGAGCCTCACTTCAGACCTAAACATGCAGACTGAAAGCAAAGGGATGGAGAAACATTTATCATGCAAATGGGTATGAAAACAGCAGAATACACATTCTTTCAAGTGTCCACGGAATATTTTCCAGAATAGATTATTTTTTAGGCCACAATCAAATCTCAACAAATTTAAAAAGATAGAAGTCATTAACAAGAAATCAATCACAATAAAAAATCTGGAAAGAAGACAAATACCTGGACACTAAATAACATGTTACTAAACAATCAATGAGTCAACCAAGAAATCGAAGAGAAAAATAAAAAAATCATGGAGACAAATGAAAATGAAAACACAATGGTCCAAAATCTTTGGGATGTAGCAAAGCTAAGAGAGAAGGTTGGAGCAATACAGGCCTACCTCAAAGAAGGAAAAAAAATCTTAAATAAACAACCTAACCTTTCACTCAAAGGAGTTAGAAAATAAGAATAAATAAAGCCCAAAGCCATTAAAATGAAGAAAAAATAAGATTAGAAGAGAAATTAATGAAATAGAGACTAAAAAAATAGAACAGGTCAATGAAATCAGGAACTGACTCTTTATTTTTTCATTTTTTGTTTTTTGTTTTAAGTAAGCTCTAGACCTGGTGTTGGGAATGGAGAGTAACTGTTTAATGGATAGTTAGTTCCCTTTAGGGGTGATGAAAACATTTTGGAAGTAAATAGAAGTAGTAGTTGGGCAACATTGTGAATGTATTAAATGCCCCTGAATGGTTCACTTTAAAATGGTTAATTTTATGGGGCACCTGGGTGGCTCAGTTGGTTTAGCGACTGCCTTCAGCTCAGGTCATGATCCCGGAGACCCTGGATCGAGTCCCACATCGGGCTCCCTGCTGGGGGGGCGGGATCGGGGGAGCCTGCTTCTCCCTCTCTCACTCCCCCTGCTTGTGTTCCCTCTCTGGCTGTGTTTCTCTCTGTCAAATAAATAAAATCGTTAAAAAAAAAAAAAGTTTAATTTTATGTTACATTAATTTCATCTCAGTAAGAAATACCAGTTTTTAAAAAGGCAATTGCAAATGATTATTACATTTTTCATTTCATACTGTGCTGATCATGGAGCCCAGTGCAGGGCTCGATCTCATGACCCTGAGATCAGACCTGAGCCAAAACTAAGAGTTGGATCCTAACCAACAGAGTCACTCAGGTGCCCTAAGAACTGATTCTTTAAAAGATCAATAAAACCAATAAATCTTTAGCTAAACTCATAAAGAGAGAGAGAGAGAAAGAGAGAGAGAGAGATGACTCAAATACAATCAGAGATAAAGAAGAGAAAATAAAAACCAACACCACAGAAATACAAAGGATTGTAAGAGAATACTATAAGAAATTATATGCCAATAAATTGAGCCACCTAGAAGAAATGGATAAATTCCTAGAAACACATAACCTTCCAAAAAATAGAAAATTGGAACAGACTAATTTTTAGTAATGATACTGAATTAGTAATACAAAAAAAAAAAACCTCCCCCCAAAAAAGTCCAAGACCAGATGACTTCACAGGTGAGTTCTTTTTTTTTTAAAATATAGTTTTCATTTTTTTAAAAAAGATTTTATTTATTTATTTATTTATTTGACAGAGAGAAACACAGTGAGAGAGGGAACACAAGCAGAGGGACTGAGAGAGGGAGAAGCAGGCTTCTCACCGAGCAGGGAGCCGGATGGGGGGCTCGATCCCGGATCTCCGGGATCATGACCTGAGCCGAAAACAGTCGTTTTACCAACTGAGCCACCCAGGAACCCCCACAGGTGAGTTCTACCAAATATGTAAAGAAGAGTTAATACCAATTCTTCTTTAGCCTTGCATTGTTCCAAAAAAAAATAGAGAAGGAAGGAAAGCATCCAAATTCATTCTATAAGGCCAGCATTACCCTGCTACCCAAACCACATAAAGATATGACAAAAAAAGAAAACTACAGGCCAGTATCTCTAATAAGCATAGATGCAAATATATTAGCAAACTGAATCCAACACTACATTGAAAAACTCATTTGCCATGATCAAGCGGGATTTATTCCAGGGATGTAAGACTGATTCAAGGATGCCCCGGGTGGCTCAGGTCCTGATCTCAGAGCCCTTGACTGTGCATAAAATTCACTTGCGGGGGCGCCTGAGTGCCTCTCTGCCTACTTGTGATCTCTCTCTCTCTCTCTCTGTCAAATAAATAAATTTAAAAATACATATTAAAAAAAAAGTAAAAGAAAAACAGGCAGAGGACCTGAAGAGACATTTTTCCAAAGACAGATGGCCATGAGACACATCAAAAGATGCTCAACATCACTAATCATTAGGAAAATGTGAATCAAAACCACAAAGAGATATCATTAGGGAAATGTGAATCAAAACCATAAGAGATATCAATTTAACAACTGTCAGAAGGGCTTAGAATCAAAAAGAAAAAATAGGTGTTGGTGAGGATGTGGAGAAAAGAGAACCCTTGTTTTGCACTATTGGTGGGAACGTAAATTGGTGCAGTCACTGTAGAAAACAGCATGGAGGGTGCCTGGGTGGCTCAGAGGGTTAAGCCTCTGTCTTCGGCTCGGTCATGATCTCAGGGTCCTGGCATTGAGGCCCACATCGGCTCTCTGCTGAGCAGGGAGCCTGCTTCCCCTTCTTTCTCTGCCTGCCTCTCTGCCTATTTGTGATCTCTCTCTGTCAAATAAATAAATAAAATCTTTTAAAAAACCCCAAAAACAGTATGGAGTTTCCTCAAAAAATTAAACACAAAATTACCATATGATACAGTAATTTCACTGGGTATTTGACCTAAGGAAACAAAAACACTAATACAAAAAGATATATGCACCCGTCTGTTTATTTCAGCATTACTTAAAATAGCCAAGATATGAAAACAATGAGAGAAAGATAGATAGATATCCATAGTTAAATGGATAGAGAATATATACTAATAAAACAATGGAATATTACTTAACCATAAAAAGAAGGAAATCTTGTCATTTACAACAACATTGGTGGTCTTGGTGCATATAAAGCTGAGTGAAATCAGTCAGACAGAGAAAGACAAATACCAAATGATTTAACCCATAGGTGGAATTTAAGAAGCAAAACAAAAGAACAAAAAGGAAAAGAGACAACAAAAAACCCTATGCTCTTAGATGGTGGGGGAATGCTGAAATAGACAGAGGGAATTAAGAGTACACTTTTCCTGATGAGCACTGAAAAAGACATAAAATTGTTGAATCATCCTTTTGTATACCTGCGACTAATATAACACTATATTAATGATATTTAAATTAAAAAAGATACTCAAAGGTATGTGCACAAGTGTTCATAATAGCACCTCTTAATAGTCAAAAGATGAAAACATTCCAAATGTTCAGTAATGGTTGGACGGATAAACAAATCATTGTGTACACATATAATAGAATGTTATGCAGCTATAAAAAAAGAACGAGGTACTCATATATACTAAGTGTTGGTGAACCTCAAAGACATGTTAAGTGAAAGAAGCCAGACACAAAATGGTCACATTCCTTTTATATGAAATATCCAGGATAGGTAAATCCAGAGACAAAAAATAAATTGGTGATTTCCAGGGAATGGGAGGAGGGAGGAACGGAGAGTAAACTGTTTAATGGATAGGTAGTTCCTTTTAGGGGTGATGAAAACATTTTGGAAGTAAATAGAGGTAGTAGTTGGGCAACATTGTGAATGTATTAAATGCCCCTGAATGTTTCACTTTAAAATGGTTAATTTTATGTTACACCAATTTCATCTCAATAAGAAATACCAGTTTTACAAAAGGCAATTGCAAATGGTTATTACATTTTTAATTTCAGTGTCCATATATCCTGTCATATAGAAATACAATTGATTTTTGTATGTTTATCTTGTATATTGTGACCTTGCTGAACTCACTTACTGCTTCTAGGCGATACTTTTTTTTTTGGTAGATTCCCAAGAATTTTCTGCATGGACAATCATGTCATCTGTAAATAGAGACTGGTTCATTTATTCCTTTCCAATCTGTATGCCTTTCTTTTTTCTTTTTCTTTTTTTTCAATCGGTATGCCTTTCATTTCATTTTTTTTCCTTATTGCATTGACCAGAACTTCTAGCACCATGTTGAATAACAATGTTGAGAACAGATATCCTTGCCTTGTTCCTTGTTTTAGGGGGAGAGCCTTTAGTATTTTACAATTAAGTATAGTGTTAGCTATGTGTATTTTATAGATGTTCTTTATCATATTGTTGAAGTTCCTCTCTGTTCCTATTTCTCTGAGAATTTTTAAAAAATATTTATTTATTTGTCTGAGAGAGAGCATGCACATGTGCAAGTTGGGGGAGTGGCAGAGGGAGAGAATCTCCAAGCTGACTCCAGGTGGAACAGAGGCCAGTGGCAGGGAGGGGCTCCCTCTCATAGCGCTTGAGATTATGACCTGAGCTGAAACTAAGAGTCAGATGCTTAACTGACTGAGCCACCAAGGTGCCCTGAGAATTTTTTTTTTTCAATCATGAACTGGTGTTGAATTGTGCCAAATGCTTTTTCTGCAACAACCGACATAATTATGTGACTACTTTTTTGCTTATTAATACAATGAATTACTTTGATTTTCAAGTGTCAAGCCAGCCTTACATCTCTGGAATAAACCCTCTTTGGTCATGATGTATGATTCTTTTTATGTAGTGCTGAATTCTATTTATGACTATTTCATTTATAATATTTAATCTATAGTCATGAGGGATATTGGTCTGTAGGTTTATTTTTGTTTGCTTTTTTTTTTCTATTGTCTTTGGTTTTGGTACCAGGGTAATACTGGCTTCATAAGATGAATTGGTAAGAGTTACCAAAATGCCCCTCCATCTCTGATACTTTGCTTTGCTTTGAAATCCACTTTATCTGGTATCAGTATGGCCACTCATTCTTTCCCTTAATGTTTGCAGCATATATATTTCTCCATCCCTTTACTTTCAAGCTGCTTATATTGTTTTAGTTGAAGTGAGTTTCTTGTGGACAGCAGTTTGGATCAATATTATTTAAAAAAATTTTTTTTTAAGATTTATTTATTTATTTTGAGAGAGGATGTTCAGGCGGAGAAGGACAGAGGGAGAGAAATTTTTAAGCAGACCCCGTGCTGAGCATGGAGCTTGACACAAGGCTCAGTCTCAGGATCCTGAGATCATGACCTGAGCTGAAACCAAGAGTTGGATGCTTAACCAACTGTGCCACCCAGGCACCCCAAAGGTTGGATCATATCTTAATCCACCCTGCCAATTTCTGTTTTTAATTGGTCTATTGAGATCATTTGCACTGAATATAATTATTGATACATTAAAGTTTAAGTGTGCCATTTTATTTTTTGTTTTGTCTGGTTTTCATTTGTTTTTTTATGAGTTTCTATAGGTTACTTGAACACGTTTTTGCACTCCATTTTTATTTATTTATAGTGGGTTTTTAAAATTTTTTTTTAAAGATTTTATTTATTTGACAGAGAGAAACACAACTAGAGGGGGAACACAGGCAGAGAGAGTGAGAGAGGGAGAAGCGGGCTTCCCACTGAGCAGGAGCCTGATGCGGGGCTTGATCCTGGGTCTCCGAGATCATGACCTGAGCCGAAGGCAGTCGCTCAACCAACTGAGCCACCCAGGCGCCCAAGTGGGTTTGTTTTTTAGAAGTGGGGAAGGGTGGAGGGAGAGGAAGAGAGATTCCCCCCCCCCTTTTTTTTTAAAGGTTTAACTGATTTCAATAACCTGGTAATGACGGGCAGCAAAGGCTGAAATCATGTATTGCCGTGCTAATGTACATTTGTATATTTATCATTTGTATCATCATGAAAGTTTTAGTTACTCTACATGCATGTACATAAAATATATGTAAATTTCTACAATTATAACTTATTTTTTAGAGTATTCGCATTCATTTTTATTTTTTTATTGCTATGTTAGTCACCATACAGTATATCATTAGTTTTTGATGTAGAGTTCCACGATTCATTGCTTGTGTATAATACCCAGGGCTCCAAGCAATCCACATCCTCCCTAATACCCATCACTGGGCTAACCCACGCCCCATCCCTCTCCTCCTAAGACTCTCAGTGTTTTCTGGGAGTGCGTGGCCTCTCACAGTCTGTCAGTAGAGGGAGATTCTTAGGCAGGCTCCACCCCCCGACAGAGCCCAAAGCGGGGCTTGATCTCATGACCTGAGCTGAAACCAAGAGTTGGACACTTAACGGACTGAACCACCCAGGCTCCATAGTTCTTTTTAAGTGTATTTTTTTGTATGCCTTTTTAGCTGCTTCTTTAGCTATTAAAATATATACATATAATTTTGTAGTCTATTGGTGTCATTTTTACCAGTCCTTTTATAATTATTTTAAATATTACTTCTACATATATTTAGAAGCACAATGTTAAAAGTCTTTGCTTCAACCACTATTTCAGATACTTAAGAGAAGGAAAGTCTATTGGATTTACCCACATATTTGCTTACCATGTTACATTTTCCTTTCTGTTGTTCCAGTTCTTTTATTTCTTCCTTTCTGTCCAGAAAACTTTCTTCAGCCATTCCTTTAGGGTAGGTCTGCTGGCAACAAATTTTTGTTTTCCTTCATCTGAGAATGCCTTGATTTCCCCTTTTATTCTCACAGGCTATTTTCACTGGATTCTGACTTGATAGTTTTCTTTCAGCACTTGAAAAATTTACCCCTTTCCTTTGGCTTTCATGGTTTCTGATGAGAAATCTGGTGTCATCTGAATTGTTTCTCCTGCAGTCAAGTGAGGTGTCATCTCTCATTCACTACTCTCAAGAACTTTTGTCATTAGTTTTTACAAATTTGACTATAAAGTGTCTGGTGTGGATTTCTTTGGGCTTGTTTGGGGTTCATTCAGCTCCTCCTCCTAATGTTAACCACAACTTACTAGGCAACAGCTGTATACCAGGCACTGCGCTGGGCATTTTACGTACATTATTGCTAATTCTACCTGCAACCCTGGGAGTTAAGTATATTAGATTAAACCACATGAAACCGTCATGGTTTCACCCTACTTCTTGAATGTATAGGTTCAAGTCTTTTGTCAAACTTAGGACATTTAAGTCATTATTTCACTGGGTACTTTCTCAGCCTGCCCGTCCCCCCTTTCTCTCTATTTCTTCTCTCCTTCTGAGACTCCCGTGATATGAATGTTAGATCTTCCATTATAGCCCCCACAAGTCCCTGAGGCTGTTAATTTTTTTTTCAGTCAGTTTTTTCTCTGCTAGATAAAAAGAACTGTTCTATTGTTCTTTCTTCCAGTTCACTGCTTCTTTCCTCTAACATAATCTAATTATTTTGGTATCTACTAATGATCTTTTCTAATTTGAAATCTTCCTGGATCTTGGAATTAAGTGATTTTCAATTAAAACCTGGACATTCTGAAATTATAAGCCTCTGGATCTTACTGAAATCTACTTTAGCTTAACCAGAAATCACTCTAGCAGAAAGTAGCAAGGGTCATTGCCTTGATATTATTAAGTGGAGGTAGTTCAAATTTCCACTCAGCTACTATGGTTACCCAAGAACTCCAGTGAAGGTGGGAGTTCCAACCCCCCCCCCCCCAGGAAGCCTCCACTGGTACGTTCCCAACTCATAGGAGTAGGAAAGCCTTATCACTGCCCACTATATGGTGCCCACCAATATAACAGGGAAAGGTGGTTTTCCTACCACTGGGTGGTGATAGAAGTCCTGACCTACCACTTGGCTTCTGATACCACCCCAGCAGAGGGAGGCACCTTAATGCCTGATGGGCAGTTTAAGTCCAGGGTCCCTGCGCGGTTTCCACTAACATGGGGAATGGGGGAGAGACAGGGCCTATTACTGCTGGGTTGCTCCCTACTCAGTCTTTTCTGACGCTGCACTGGTAGTCATGGTAAGGGACAGTGTTAGGGTGCCCTGCTACAGCCTGGTGAGGGTGGAAGTCTAGGCTCCCCTCTTGACCTTTTCTAGCATGGGTAGACGTGGGGTGGGGGGAATTCATAATTTTTCTTTGTGATGTTTGACTGGAGAACTTATTCTTTGGAAGTTTTGTCTTGCTAGATTGTCCATTTCCTAGTCCTTTTACTACAGTGGGTTTTCCTTGTCTGTGCTCATTGGTGCTTTCAGTTTGCTGGCTTCCTCAGCTACAGGTCTGGTTATGAGGCTTACTAGAGACCATTTAGTTCTCTTCAAGGGTCCCAGTTTCATAAAGAATTTTCAGGTTGTTTTCCTGTCCTGCAGGAGGATTGCTCAAGGGTTAGTAGTCAAATTCCAGTGCTGTTATTGGCATCTGTACCCAAAGACAGCGTCACTTGTTTACCAGTGCTGGAAAAGCTTAGTTTTTTTCTTTTTGTGAGGAAGGGATTAGTATATCTTACAGATTTTCCTTTTTTTCTTGCAAGCCCAGAAATGCTTTTCATAAAACTGTATTATAGTTTTATGAAAAGCACTCCTCGTCATTACCAGATTTTCATTTAAAGGCCAGACATGGGGGCGTCTGGGTGGCTCAGGTGGTTAAGCGACTGCCTTCGGCTCAGGTCATGATCCTGGAGACCTGGGATCAAGTCCCACATCAGGCTCCCTGCTCGGCAGGGAAGCCTGCTTCTCCCTCTCTCAGTCCCTCTGCTTGTGTTCCCTCTCTGGCTGTGGTTCTCTCTGTCAAATAAATAAATAAAAATCTTTTTAAAAAATAAATAAATAAAAAATAAAGGCCAGACATGAAGGTTTTTTTTTTAAAGGCTTTTTTTTTCTTTAAGATTTTATTTGTTTGACAGAGCGATCACAAGTAGGTAGAGAGGCAGGCAGAGAAAAAGGAGGAAGCAGGCTCCATGCCGAGCAGAGAGCCGGATGTGGGCCTCGATCCCAGGACCCTGAGATCATGACCTGAGCTAAAGGCAGAGGCTTTAACCCACTGAGCCACCCAGACGTCCCAGACACAAAGGTTTTATAGTCAGTGTTTTAAATTCCTTAATGAAAGCTGTCATTTTAGGTGGGTGAGATAGATTACAAGACTAATATTCTATTTTTATATCAAAACTGAGCCTTGCTCACGATATTACCATAACTGAGTTCTGGGTACTGACAAACTTGGTCTTCTTGGGGGGAGTTAGGAACTGGAGAAAACTAGGATATTAGAGGGTATACTTGAAAACAGTGAGGTGTAATAGCTATAAAATATGATCTAACCTGAAGTCTATAGTTCAGTCTCACTTCAATGGCTGGAGCTGAAAAGTTCTTTTGTTATTTTTCCCAAGAGAACAAACCAAATCTTGATGCTCCTGCAGCCAGCTCACTTCATTTCAATAATCTGTTTCTAAAGTCTAGCTCGCTGCATTCCAGAGACCTGATAACCAACGCTGTTTCAGTCATGACTCTTTTTCTTCCATTTCTTCAGGAAATAAATTTAAGAAGTCAAGAGTCAAACTGGAGCTTCCATAAAACCTTTTTCCCTCATAATCATAACTCTTCTGCTTTAAGATCCTATTACAAGAATGGCTCTTGAAGAAACATAATTCCTCGGTAAGAACATTAGTGTTTTTTAATATTTATTATGCACTAGTTTCTGTTCTAAGCTTATTCCATGTATCTAGTCCTCAAAATAATCCCAAGACATAAGTATTTCAACTGCCCTCACTCTATGGATGAGCAAACTGAGCACAGACTCAGATAACCCAAAGTCTCCTAGCTAGAATGTGGTAGAACTGACAACTGATCCTAGGCTGTCTGGTTCCAGTGTCTGTGCAATAATCTCCTAGTATGGACTGTGTAGAACCAACACCAGCTCCAGTATATGTGAGGGTAAGAGTCTCTAACAAAGTGAAATACAGTACTTTAGTAGGGAATACAGGTTAAACCACAAATACATTTATTTCTCTAAGAAGAATATGACATTTTTAAATTTAAAAAAATTATCAACTGTCTCTGCAGTTTGCTTGCTCTTATTATGCTGATTTAAAAAATCCCAGAGCAGAGCAATTCACCAGCATGATCATTAAGTTGCAAATCTCTACTTTGTCACAGAGCAAGAACACATTTAACTCCAGAAAATAACTTAGAAGTGTTCATAGGCGTACCCACATCCACTTGTCATGCATTCCAGTGTCTCATGGCCTCCTTTTCAATTACTTTTTTTTAAATTAAGATTTTATTTATTTATTTGAGAGAGAGAGAGAGAGCGCACAAGCAGGCGGAGCAGCAAGCAGAGGGAGAAGCAGACTCCCCACTGAGCAGAGAGCCCGATGTGGGGCTCGATCCCAGGACCCTGTGATCGTGACCTGAGCAGAAGGCAGATGCCCAACTGAGTAACCTAGGCACCCCCCAATTATCTAATTTCTAACTTAGTCTCTTTTTTAGAGTCTGAAAACAAGGAATCACCTAAGTAAGATATCCCTTCAGAGCACTGTTAAAAATATATTAAACAGAGATCTCTTTTCTAAATGTTAAAAATACATAAGCACATACAGTATCTGTATTTTCTATTATAATTTAGATTTCTACCTAAAATATTGTGCTCTAATGAGCTTTTGTTTCTCCCTTTTTGATAATATCTTCAATTTCTTCTGAGACTTCTCCTTTGTAGTCATTTGGTTCTATTGCATTTAACTTCTTTTGATACTCCAGTGGCAGATCATTTTCTTTTGCACCTAGGCAAATGACCTTTTTATATTGGGGAGATGGGGGAGCACTCTCATAATTTTTCATCTGATAACTTCGACAGGTTATTTCTTTTCCTTCTTGAGTATAAACATTAACTTCTATTGGGACATATGTTCCACTTTTAACTCCTTCTTGCTTATCCAGAGAACTCATATTGCTTTTGTTCATTTTCCATACTACTCCCCATACTTCATCACCAGGACTTTGAAAAATGGTGGCTATACCTCCATGCCAAGTTTCACTTGTTTTGCCTTGGGAATTGCCAAAGTCAAGCTTATAATCCTGCAGGCGAGCCACGCAGCAGAACGCGGCCGACGGGTTTCGGAGGTGGATCCGCTCGGTCAGCAGATTGCTACCGTAAGCGAAGTACAGAAAACTCTCCCCCTCCTGGCCCCGGAGGTCCTCACAGCCCGAGTTCGCCATGTTCCACCAGACACCCGCGCGGCCCGGGGGTCGCCGGTACGGCTCTGAGATCAGGACTGCGAGCGCCCTTACTCCCGCAGACTAGCCCGTGCCTCCCGAGTTAACTGAAAGGCGGGAAGCACCTGCCGGGCGCGTTGGCTGCGACCGCTCTTCTGATTGACGGCCGTTTCCAAATGTTGAGTCTCCCCCTATGATTGGCCAAGCCCGCCACCTCCTCTTGGTTCTCGTTAAGACTCTGAAACGCTCAACGGGGAGCCGATTCCTCATTGGACATGCTCCTCTGTTGTCCCGCCCTGATGCTCAAGGCTCCCCGTTTGATTGGTGGGTGGGCGGGCACTACGAGAAGGCCGGTCCGGACCGGTGGGTTCGGTGTGGGGGTTGCTCAGCGTTGGTCTTAACCAGGTTTTTTCCACCTTCAGGTGTTGCATACGTGGTTCCCATGTGTTTCGTGTTCGTTAGGGACTCGCCCTGTTCCTGCCCTCGGTGTTTGAAGCAGTCGGTCACGACGGGTCAATTCCTCCCACATGCTGGCTCTCGCATCCCCAGCCCTGATCAGTTACGTGAAGACCCTCCGAATGTCTGGGATTCCCTTCCCCGATGGAAGTAGCCTGCCGGGTTCAAATCCCAAAGCTGCCATTCACTGGCCACGTAAGCTTGGGCACCTTCTCATCGGTCTTCTCTTTGTAAAATAGTGATTTTAACGTAAATTGTGATCACAGTTATATAATTTATGATCCCCCATCTCATAGGGTTGGTTTAACTGTTTAAAGTATAATTTTGTTAATGTTATTAGGTGCAAAAACTCCAGTGTAAAATAAGATATAAAAGTATAAAAACAAGAAATAAAACCTTATATTGTTAACTTTGAAATGAAAATACTAATTTGAACCCAGGGCAATGGTTATCCTTGGCACCCAGAATTTGATCTCTAAATACCATTCTCCACTAAAAGGTCCTAGGACTCCTTGGAGAAATGGTTTATGCCAGGTCAAAAGCTGGGAATGAATAGGAGTGCTTGGGACATCTTGTGACAGTAAAGTCTGGAAGTATCCAAGAAAAACGAGGTCCTTTCAAAAGAACATGGGAGCCACCTTGCAGAAATGCCCACTAGCCAAAACCAGAACAATTTGAGCACCAAAAATAATGACTGCAACTGATTGAAAATGTCAAACATAAAAGTCCCACTGAAAGAGTAAACCATATATAAAAAGCAATTTTTTTTAAAAAGCAAATTTTTAAAAGCCTCATTTGCCATGGTGACTATTACAGCAACCCTTTACTCTGAAAAGCAGTAATTTAAGAAAATAAATTAAACATTTATTCTGCCCTCCCACTTGCAGCTGTATTTCAGGGTAACCAAATAGTCCCAGTTGATGAGGAAACAGTTCTCTTTACAAAAGTATGCCAGCGAAATAATGTAGGATGAATGATAGAATGCAAATACCACCATCTTGTAGCTCCTAATTAAATAACTGATTCATGGGCGCCTGGGTGGCTCAGTGGGTTAAGTAAGCCTCTGCCTTTGGCACAGGTCAGGATCTCAGGGATGGAGGCTGGCATCAGGCTCTCTTCTCAGCAGGGAGCCTGCTTCCGCCTCTCTCTGCCTGCGTCTCTGCCTACCTGTGATCTCTCTCTCTGTCAAATAAATAAATAAAATAAAAATAACTGATTCATGCCAGAATCATCAATGAAACCATATGGTGAAAGGGTGACAGTGAACAGAATATCCCCCTTAGGACCAAATTACCCCCAGGGATTGCTAGCAGTAGTCAGAAGAGAAACATAATGACAATGAAGGAATTTGGTCCCTCCCATCTTAACCTAGATCAATCTTATGATCACTAAAGTGGGCCAATCGAACATTATGTGTCTCCTGATGCAATATAATATGAAGCCCCAGTATTGTCTGCGAAGTATTGTTTCCCAAACTCACTTCTATATCATCAAGCTTAACAGGAACTACAAGAATAGACAAATAAAAGGATACCAAGAGGAAACAATCAGAAAAATTCTGAACAAATGGTGGGATGTCCAGGAGAACAAATGGCTCTTAAACTAAGTCAGTGTAATTACAAAAAAAAAAAAAAAAAAAAAAAAAAGGAGGACAGACGGCAGACTGTTCCAGATTAAAAGATGTCTAAGACACATAGTAACTACATGCAATGGCTTGTCCTTGGTGCTGGTTCAATAAACCAGATATAAAAGATATTTTGGGGACAATTAAATCTGAATACGAACTAGGGCATGAGATGATATTAAACAATTGCTTTTTTATTAGGTATGATAATAGCATTGTGCTGATGTAGAAAAATGTCTCTATTTATATATATATATATATATATATATTAAGGTATTTGGGGGTAAAATGACATCTATATTTTAAAATAATTTAGAAAAATTAAAATATGGAAATCTCAGTGCTCGATGATGTGGATATGGATGTTCATTTCATTATTCTATCCTCTTCTATATATTTCAACATTTTCAAGCTAAAAAGTCAACAAAACATGGTGATGTGTGTAAAGCACTCAGCATACAGTGAGCACTCAATAAGCAATAACATTGTTGTTATGTAATCAGAGAATAGGGTGGTTCCCATCCCCCAAACATAAAGGTAGAACTTGAAGGTACTTGGTTACTTAAGTTAGCAAGTTGCTCTTGCTGGCAAGATAGTTCTCTACTACATCATGCATTCTCAAGGCCTCTGCTTTTGAGCATTCCCACTTCAAATGTCCTTCTGCATTTTAAATTGCTTTTAGACATTCTGACTGTACTTATTTATTTATTATTTTGACTTTTTCCCTCTTCCTATGTTTCTCACTGATTGCTTAATTTTATGCTTACTGATTTTTCTTAACACCATTTCACAAAAATTTTCTGAAGCACTGATGTTTCCTCAAACACTGAAAATCTCTTTTTATGCCCATTAAGCATTTTATTTAGCTGTGTAGATTGCTGGGTACTGACCCCTGTTGGCTAAGGCAGTAGATAGCAAGGGTTTTTGTTCCAAATTTAACCAAATCTTGGTTAATAGCTGACATTCACTGAGCACCTACCAAATCCAGGCACCAATCTAAACTCATATGTGTTAACTCATTTAATCCTGAAAATAGCCCTAAGGAGACAAGTACTGATATTATTCTCATTTTACAGTTGAACAAACAGTGCAGTGGATTAACTCACTTGCCCCAGGTTGTAGCTAGCAATGACAGAAACATAGTTTAACAGCCAATCCCTCAGATTCTAGAGTCATGCCTGTGTACTGACTCCCAAATTCTTCAAACTGTAAAGCCTCATGGTCTCAGAGCTGGTGTCAGATGGAATGGGAAGAGGAGGCAGGTGACCTGAGTGACTGAGAAGAAAGCACACCCCACCTAAGAAGAGAATGGAGCTAGAGAAATCCAAGCCCTGAGCTCATTGTTACCAGACCCGGCTGAATCTCTCACTTTGGTTTTCAGGAGAGTCTCATAAGCCTTATATTATTATACATGGCTTTCTTCTCATATATGATAATGAAATGAACGATTCTATTAAATGCACATAGGTTATGTGAAATGTGGCATATTTAATCCCACAACAGTATTTTAGAGTGTGTCTTGAAGACTTCTAGTTCCCAAAGTATTTTGCTCTGCCTATATTATTTTCAATAAATATATACCAGTGACCTAAAGTATAGAGAAATCATTAATTATATGTGGTCCCAGGTTACACAGACAGTATGAAATAAATATGAACCTCCAACAACTGCAAGGATGAGGAATAAGCAGTTATGGAGAAGGAACTGTGTTTGCTGCCTCAAGCCTAAAATGAGTTACCTTTGACTCATCTCTTTCTTTCAAACCCTGTGTCCAATCAGGAAGATCTGCTGTCATCAGCTGTCATCTGCATTCTCACACTCACTACCCTCTCCCTGGTGGCATCAGCCCACACCTGGATTATTGCAACAGCTTCCTAGCTGTTTTCTCTGATTCTGCTTTTCTGCTTTTCTCTGGAGATGGGGTAAGGGTGGAGGATCACATGAGGACAGCACAGAAGGGGTTTGGGGAATAGTAAGTAGTTCAATTTCAGTGGAGTAATAGGGTCATATTAAGGAATGGGAGACAAGTCTGGAAGGAGACTAGCATAATTTATGGGAGGATCTTGAATTTTGCACTAAAAGGCTCGGACTAGGGGCGCCTGGGTGGCTCAGTTGGTTAAGCGACTGCCTTCGGCTCAGGTCATGATCCCGGAGACCCGGGATCGAGTCCCACACTGGGCTCCCTTCTCGGCGGGAAGACTGCTTCTCCCTCTCTCCCCTGTTTGTGTTCCCTCTCTGGCTGTGTTTCTCTCTGTCAAATAAATAAAATCTTAAAAAAAAAAAGCTTGAACTATTTGGTGGTCAAACGGGAGACATTTTTGACCTCTGAACAAAAAGGGGCCCTCTTGTGCCTTTAGAAACATTCTTATGGCTGTGTGTAGGGTGGCCTGGGAGGAAATAGGATTGGGAAATGGTTGAGTGCTGGACACAATTTCATTGCAATGGGTGAGGATCTAAAAGTCAGAGCTAAGGCAGTAGTTGCAGAATGGAAATGAAAGGATGGAAAATGGGGGGTGAGGCAATGGGGGAGAGAGAGAGAGAATCTTAAGCAGTGTCCCTGCTCAGTGTGGAGCCTGATGTAGGGCTTGATCTCATGACCCTGAAATCATACCTGAGCCAAAACCAAGAGTTGGATGCTTAACCGGCTGAGTCACCCAGGCACCCCAAAGACATCTTTTTTCCTATTTGTTTTAATTTATTTATTTGGGAGAGCATGCATATAAGGGGGAGGGGCAGAGAAGGAGGGAGAAGCAGCCACCCAGGTGCCCCCAAAGACTTCCTTTTATTATATCACTCCTTTGTGCAGAAACCTTGTGAGGCTGGCTGTTATCTATTACTTTATCAAGTTCAAGTCCTTGTGAAAGCTTTTTCTTACCTGATTCCATTCTCTTTGGCCAGTTTGCTTTCCCACTGACAGTAAGCCCTTTGGAAGCAGGGACCACACCTTACTTTTCTGTACACCTACAGTGCTTATCACAGCACAGATGAATAATAAATATTTGCTGATTAATTGAATCAGAGTCAAAATCTCCCCTACCCTTCACGGAGACTCCCAAACCCTCCCTTTTTTTTTTTCTGATTTTTTTCCCCCAGCTTTCTTTGACTTACTGATAGGCATTTGTCTGTTAGCTCTGATTTAAGATTTAAAAATTCATACTAAGGCTTTAACATACAGGATTCTGGATACATTTTATTAGCCATAGTGGTATTTATATTTATATTTTCTCCATGGTCATGGCCCCATGATTGGGAAGCATGCCAGAATATATCAAATCATAAGTGTTCTTGGGGGAAAAGGAGTAAAATTCTGGCAGGCAGTAATTTCTCAGGATATTTGACAGATAATCGATCTTCTTGTTTTGAGATTAATGCTGGAAAGTGGTTCCAATACAGTTTTTTAGTGCTTAGTAAAAAAAAAGGTGCTTATCTCTGTATCTACAACCATGCACTTTGGAAAGCCATGCACCAAACTTTTTTTTTTTTTTTTTTAAGATTTTATTTATTTATTTGACAGAGAGAAACACAGCTAAAGAGGGAACACAGCAGGGGGAGTGAGAGGAAGAAGCAGGCCTCCCGCTGAACAGGGAGCCCGATGCAGGGTTCGATGCAGGGTTCGATGCAGGGTTCAATGCAGGGTTCGATGCAGGGTTCTCCGGGGACTCCAGGATCATGACCTGAGCGGAAGGCAGTTGCCCAAACAACTGAGCCACCCAGGTGCCCCAATACACCAAACTTCTAACGGTGCTTACCTGTGAGAAGGGAAATGGAATTGAAGGGGTGGGGAATAGTGGAGCGAGCAGGTTGGACAAAAAGCTTTTATTTTCCTCATACTGTATTCTTGTTTTTTTTTTCATGTTTGAGCATGCATTCCTGTATTACTTTTATTATTTAGAAATACATATATTATTAAGTTTATATCCTATGGAGTTTTAAGTCCATATCTGGAGATCTGGAGGGTAAAGGAGGGTAAAAATAGAGTGATGACTAAGTACATTGTCCAAAATAAAAGTAGACCTGGCAAACACATTCCCAAGTGGGTCTGCCTGTCAGCACAGCAGATAATTAGGCCATAGAAGGTCAACCTTGTTCTGTGGAAGGGTGAAATCCCATTCTGTAAGGCCTGCAGTGGCAGAATCTCCCTGTGTTCTGCTGGATAATCCCTCTTTCCCTTTGAGGTGCCAGTGGATACAAGACCCAGAATATTTTCCCAGTCTGGCTTAGGACAATGACCTGCTAGATCCTACTGCCAACCTTAAGTCCCTTCCAGGAGGTTCTGGAAATATAACAATTCAGCCATCTCCACGTCATTTACCCTAGCTACATTAGCTCAAGATGTACCAATCCCAAGATTTACTACTATTAAAGTATGACAAACTGAATCATAATTAATATATTCATCTCTTCTGTTTATATGTTCACATTATTTTTAACACCTTAAGTTCAACTGAAATTAAAATGTAAAGGAAGAATATTGCCGCATGTTTCTACTACCAGTAATAGTTGTAACATAAGTAATGACACTTTAAAATGTAGATTTTTTTTTAAAGATTTTATTTATTTATTTGACACAGAGAGTGATCACAAGTAGGCAGAGAGGCAGGCAGAGAGAGAGAGGAGGAAGCAGGCTCCCTGCTGAGCAGAGAGCCCGATGTGGGCCTCGATCCCAGGACCCTGAGGTCATGACCCAAGCTGAAAGCAGAGGCTTTAACCCACTGAGCCACCCAGGCGCCCTAGAATGTAGATTTACTTAAGTGAGAATCCCAGTATTTCACTTGGTAATAGACCTCGTTCTTTCATTCCTGGAAATTTAAACTCAGTAAATTCTTAATATTATGTATAATAATTAGATGAGAGCCAAGGTTTTCTCCATGTCCCCATAGGAAGAATGGCTTTGGAATGAGGCCTAGTCTAAGCATTTGGAAACATTTATGGAAAGTGAGAACTATGCTTGAATTCTCTGCTTAATTAATGTGCTTGGATTTCATGTTTTCAGTCTATTCAACAATATTTAATCAACAATGAACACTTCTCAGAGACACACACTCAAATGAAGCATTTTACTTGACTATAAAACAACTCTGGTTGTTTGGAAATCTTTCCAGAATAGCTGATCTAGTGCTGGTGTCAACCTTTTTTCTTCTTCATTATTTTCTGCTTTCACATGAATACAACACATCCCAATAATAGAGCTCCCAAAGGCATCTCTACTTATTGTCTTTGTTAAATGCTTATTGGCTGAGAAGACAACAGGAACTCTAGATAGCTGAGTAACAGAAACTCAGATGGCTCACTGAAAATGAGAGTTATTCATGGGAAAAATAGGTATGTTCTGTGTGGACAAGAAACTTGCTTTAGCAAGTCATCCTCTAAGCTTCCTGATAGTACATTTTATATTCATCTTTTTTAGATGCATTAAAAACTGTCTCAAGCTAGCTAAATCATATAACTTTTGTTAGAATCCATATGCAGTCTGCCATGGTGGCTCAGTCGTTAACTGTCTGCCTTCAGCTCAGGTCATGATCCCAAAGTCCTGGGATCGAGCCCCACATTGGGCTCCCTGCTCGGTGGGAAGCCTGCTTCTCCCTCTCCCACTCCCGCTGCTTGTGTTCCCTCTCTCATTGTGTCTCTCTGTGTCAAATAAATAAATTAAATCTTTTTTTTTTAAAGTCCATATGCTTTAGAATTTTATTTCCATGATCCAATAATTCCACTCTTAGGTATATAACCAAATAAATTGAAAACAAGGATTCAGACAAATACTTGTGCATGGATATTCACAGCAGCACTACTCACAACAGCCCAAAGGTGGAAATAACCCAACCATCAGCTGATGAATGGATAAATAAAATGTGGTATATCCACACAATGGAATATTATTCAGCTATAAAAAGGATAAAGTGCTGATATGTGCTACACCGTGGAAGAACCTAAAAAAACCATTATGGTGGGGCCCCTGGGTGGCTCAGTTGGTTAAGCGACTGCCTTCGGCTTAGGTCATGATCCCGGAGACCCGGGATCGAGTCCCACATCGGGCTCCCTGCTCGGCAGGAAGCCTGCTTCTCCCTCTCTCATTCCCCCTGCTTGTGTTCCTTCTCTGGCTGTGTTTCTCTCTGTCAAATAAATAAAAGATCTTAAAAAAAAAACAAACCATTATGGTAACTGAAAAGAGCCTGACATAAAGGGTCACAGATTATATGACTCCATTTATATGAAATATCCAGAATTGGTAAATCCATAGAAACAGAAAATTGATGGTTACCAGGGGCTAGGGGGAAAAGGAGTAACTACTTAATGAGTAGAGGGTTTTATTTGGGGGTGATGAAAATGGCTTGGAACTGGAAAGAGGTGGTGGTTTCACAGCATTATGAATGCACTACATGACACTGGGTTATTCACTTTTTCACTTTGAGATGGTTAATATTAAATCATGTCAATTTCCCCTTACTACTAAAAAAAAAAAAGGAAATGCTTTTGGGAACCTCCTGGGTCTCACAAGCTGGTGGAGTCACTGTGGGGAAGATGGAAGTCTGAGCATGGCTCCTGCCTCACGGGAAAACTCACTGACTTCCCTAAGTTTCAGTGAGAAGGTAGCAGTAGAGCAAAGCTCCTGCCACTGGAAAATAACCCCACTGGCCTGACGTGGTCCCAGCGAGGAAAGGGCAGTCTGAGCCTCGCTCCTGCCGATGGTGCGAAACTGGCGTCTCCTTTTTTACTAATTGGTCTTTATCCTAAATGTAAAGCACATCGTTCTCAGCAGAGCCTCAGGGGTTCCAAACCAAACCGAGAGTCCTTTTCTGACACTGCAGAAAGACCATCCCCTTAGCCCTGCTGTAGACTTCAGATCCAGCCACTGAAGAAGCTTCTCCCAGCACCTTCCCTTTGAAGACACGCAGATCCGTAGGAAAGATTATAAGGCGGTTAAAGGCCCTTGAGCTAGGAATGAGTTTAGCCCAAGAAAAAGAGCTTTATCTAAAGATGAGGCACAAGCCGGGACAGAACATAAGTTACTACATGTTAACTAATGACAAATGGTGGTCCCCTCCCCGAGGCCTACATTCCATGAGTATCCTTGTACACAAACACCCACATTCCCTTGTATTGGTGTCTACAATGAGAATGGAGAATCAATAGTCAAAGAGTAACAAGGTAGTTAAAAAACACTGCCATTTGTATAAGCCTGCGCTAGAGCAGGGCCCCCATGGTGCTTACACCCACGGTTATAAAGAAAAGGCCTATACAAACAAAATCCTACCTCCACAAAATAAACAACACTTTCCCCTATTATGGTTAAAGTGCTAGACAGGATGACTCCTAGCTGGTTTACTAATAACCTAGCTAATATCATAGAGTTTAACTCTATATGTGACTTACTAACCTAAGCCTTTTTAATTATCTTGTTGATCAGAGTACCGTATCACTAAAAGTCATCTGCTATAAAAAAAACTCTGCCTTTTGATGACATGTCACTTGTTTGCTATAAATAAAAATACTGAAAGCCGGCAAGGCAGAGATGCCTGGCAGGTGATAGAAAGGAATCTTCCGGGCTCTCTCATTCGCCAACACCGTCTTTCCTTCAGGGACCCCTGGTTCAGCCGGAATGGGCCTCCAGCAAAACACCAAAAAAACCCCCCTTTATTTTCTCATCAGTGCTGTGAGAAGTGGCAGTAGAATGTTAGTGGATAAAGGAGTAGGGATGGGGGGCAAATACAAAATGTTGGTTGATAACTTGGGCATCAAGTTCCTCTGATTTGAGGCAAGGGTGAGGAGCTTAACAGATTTGATGTATTTCCTGACAGGAGACTCTGGTTCCAATATACATTCATGGAAGGAATGTGATGCCCTTACTATTTTCAAGGGATGATGGCAGAAACTTTGCCTCAAGTAGGTGCTTGGTGGAAGTTGTGGGAAGGGAAAATCAATCATTACTAATACGCTGCCCCTTTCCTGGAGTCTCCTTATGTCTGGTGCTCTGTTAATAATAGAGGGGTGTTTAAGAATAACAATTATACCTGAACAGCAATAGTTCCTGAAGTCTGATGCTTGGGACATTGGCCCCACTAGATGGTCCTCCACCCAAAAGCAGCTCTGTAGTCAAATGAGCTGGAAAACGGTATACTCTGTATTTCCTCTTAGAGAGTCACGATGTCTATTACCACATGAAGGAATCTGAGAACTCCTGTAGTGAAGAAACCTGGTGACATGTTTGCCCTGACTTTCCTACACCTCTTTAGTCATAGAACCCCTTGGATGTGGAAAGCATATTACTCAGAGTGTGGAAAATGCTGATCTATGTTGATAAGCTGACCTTGATTTGTTTTGAGTGACTATTAAGTTTTTGAAGAGTCATTTGAAATAAAACCCTAAGTTATCCAGAAAATTGAAGACAGGCTAGAAGGGAAGATTCTAAATCTTCCTACTGTTCTGCTTTGCCATTGCTTGTTTGGTGGGTGATAGATAACCTCTTACCACTGACTGACTCATGGAAATGGTGTGTGCCTTTGCTGGCTAAACACCTGAGAACCAGAAACTGAAGATATCTGATAATTTATGGGTATAAAAATACCCATCAACCATCAACTTCTATTAAATGCAATAATTATTGCAAACTGGTGAAAATAAGAATTTGATTGCAAGGCTGAAAGCAAAAGTGTCTGAAGTTCTCAAACTGGAAAAAGATTCAGCTCCTTAGCTCTATTTCCTACCCTTCTTTGTTCCTTCTTAGTTCCTTTAAGATTGTCAAAGAAGTTTATAGTCTTAATAAAACAGGTTAGACAACTTCATGGAAATGTACCTAATTACTTAATTACTATTGATAACAATGGCAGGTCTTGTTAGGCCAGTAGCTTCTTGAAACAAAATGCTTGAGCTTACTCATTAAAATATTTTAGTAAGTGTCAGTACTGATTCATGTTTCCTGTTGCAAATAAGAGTTCTTTCTAAATTCGCATTTGGAGAAAACCATTGGCTTAGCAAGTTCTTCTCCCTGGTGTAAAATGATTTTCCAAGCTGTCATGCAATTAAGAATTTTTTCAATATATAAAATCACTAATGAATTGATAATGACAAATTAGATTTACTGCATTTGGCTGCTGCAAGTCCTTCTGCCTATCTGGTTCAGTGTGTACAATATCTGATGTTCTCCAAAGTGGGCAAATGACAGTGTTCACAGCACTATGTGCTGCCGCACAGGGGAGCTTCCTGGTTTTTCAGCCAGCTGTCAGACGAAGTTTGGGAAGTAACAGCGAGCCCATTTTTAAGAAGAGTATCTTCCATCTGGCTTAGCAATGAGAATATTTCTCAGAAAGAAACTTAGAATACGTCCTTTTTTTCTTTTAAGATTTTATTTATTTATTTGACAGAGAGAGATCACAAACAGGCAGAGAGGCAGGCAGAGAAGGAGGGGGGAAGCAGGCTCCCCACTGAGCAGGAAGCCCATGGATGTGGGCCTCTATCCCAGGACCCTGAGATCAAGACCTGAGCCGAAAGGCAGAGGCTTAACCCTCTGAACTACCCAGGCGCCCTACATCCTTTTTTTCTTGAATTAATTTCATTTACTCTGTCAAAATTAGTTTCTTTTGTAGAATTGTTTTGACTCTTACTTTGTGAAGCTATCATTGTCTAGGAACAGAAGCAAAAATAAAGACTGAAGTCCAGCAAAATATGCGTTGATATTTACATTAGCAAAGTAAGATTGGGCTGGAGTGAAAGAAACCTGCTAAAAATAAGCCCTGTGCATAGTTTCAGTCTGCCTACAAAGACATTTCCCATTTCCTGGAAAACTCTTATTTGTTTTGTAAGATCAAACTAATGTTTCCTGTATCAAGCCATCCTTAGCTTCTGGCTAGATTCAGTTTTCAATGTTTATAACATTTGATTCTTTTACTCTTGCACTAAAATCATTTTATTTTAACCATTTGTCGACATGCTTTCTTCCTCTACTAGACTAGATGCCCACAGAGGGTAAGAATCATCACTCATTCAGCACATACTTATAGAGTGCTTAGAATGGGCCAGCAGGCCATTCTGTGCCTCCTTAAAACCACAACATTCATTTTCTTATTCCCAACACTTAGTACATGCCTGTCCTATTACTGAGTAGGCACACAGCAATGAGTTGCTAAATAACTAATAACTGAGTGAAAGAATGAATGAATGAATGTATGGACTCAATTGTATAAGGTAGAAAAGACACCAGTTTCGCAGAGAAGTTTTAGCATTCCAATTTGCAAACAGAGTCAGTGCAGGGAGAAGTCAAGCTCCCAAGGAGAGCAGGACCTCTCATTCCGCAAGGAGACCTATGACTCAATTCCTAATGGACCTCAGAGGTTTAAAGATACCAGGGCTATAAAGTGGCATAACTTTAGAAGGGAGCAGTCCTAGCCTGGTGTCTTCTATGTGCTGGATCTGTTCTGAGATAAGATTGAAGGCTGGCTAAATCAGGAGAATCCCCAGGGATCTCCTGGGATTGAGAGAAAGAGAGAGGTGTGGGCCCTGGACTGAGAAGGAAAGAATAATGCAAATGAGACATTTTTAAAAGACTGTGGGTTTCCCCCATACTGCAATATTCTTGTTGCAGAATATATTACGCTTGTTGATTTTTCTCTTACAGTACTCCCTCTGATACTCTCTCTTTCTCTCTTCATAAATAATGTGCTAGGCCCTACATAGCTGCTGCAAATAATTTCTGACAGCAGGGAGTATTTTTCCAAGATGAGCCTAAGCTATCCTGAGACTTGAACTTGCTCATCAGCAGTTTGGCTACACGGCTGGGGCTGGCCCAGACAGGCTAAAATGCCTCTGAATTTCACACTTGAGATGACGAGTCATTACGTGGAGTCTAATCTAGTTCCAGTAGCAAGTGTGATTTCTGTGGTTGGGTTTGGCAGCAAGGAAGATAAGCACAAAAGAAAACCATTGGTCTTCCTTGTATTCCTTGTTGATTTCCTTTCCTGTTTCCTGCATGGCTTTCAACCTCCTGCCAGGCTCATCAAGCCACCAAATGCTCAGCAAGTAGCATTCCTCGTATTTCAATTTACAGAGAAAAGACAGACCATCAGGCATCTACTTTCTCTCCTTTTCCATATCATGCGTATCTTCAACTGTCATTCTTCAATTTCCTTCTGACTCAGAGGTGGTAACAATTTCCTGTGTAACAATCCTAAAATTTAGAGCTTAAAAGAACAAACATTCATTATCTCACAGTTTCCATGAGTCAGGAATTTAGAAGCAGCTTTGCTGGGACAGTCTGTCTTATGTCTTTCATGTAGTCAAAACATTAGCTAGGGATTCATTCATCTGAAAGCTTGACCGGGGCTGGAAGACCAACTTCCCAGATGAATCTTTCATGTGGCTGTTAGAAGGAGACCTCAGTTCCAGCCACGTGAGCCTTTCCACTGGGTTGCTTGTTTGCGTGTTTTCATGAAATATCACCTGGCTTCCCCTAGATTGAATGATCTAAGAGAATGAGCATGGGAAACAGCAATGCCTTTTATTTTTATTTTTTTTAATTTTTAAAAATATTTTATTTATTTATTTGACAGAGAGAGAGATTACAAGTAGGCAGAGAGAACAGAGGAAGCAGGCTCCCTGCTGAGCAGAGAGCCTGACGTGGGCCTCCATCCCAGGACTCTGAGATCATGACCTGAGCTGAAGGCAGAGGCTTTAATCTATTGAGCCACCCAGGCGCCCGGCAATGACTTTTATAATTTCCTTTCAAAATTTGCACATTGTCACTTTCACCTCATTCTATTAGAGTCACTAAGTATCACCTACACTCAAAAGAAGGGGAATTAGTGCCACAGACCAGAAGTATGGTCATTCATATGGGTTTTCTCTGCAAGGCATGGAACACCATGACCCTCCCTCAAAGTCAGGGATTTAGGCAGAGTCGTGGTTATTGTGGTTATTGATGCCATGCAGCTTTGCTTTCTTTGTTCTCCCTCTTCACCTGATTAGTTCTGAAAAACAGTTTTCTCTTTCTACCTACAATTATATTAAACCTTTCTCTGTTCCTACGTTTAGCTTGCTTACGTCAAGCCTCAAATTCCACCCTACTCTTTTAAGACAGGATATTATAGAGATAATGAGAAAAACAATCATAGTAGTATGGTAGCTGCATTGCAACTAGCTTAGTTCAAACAAAAGAAATCTCATAACCACATGACTGCATGCTCACCTCCCTGTATTTAAGGGAGGCAGAAAGTCCTGATAGGACAATGATTGATAAAAACCATCTGAGCAAAACACGTGATGTGTATCAGTAAAGTTAAGGTCTGTCTTTGTTAATTGATTGTTCCTTAGATTAGACTTTAACCAGAACGTGCTATAAATAAAGAGCCCTGAGAACAATGTTTTCAGGAGATCCCCACCCCACTCTTCCAATATGGTCTCCTCACTTGGGATTGCTGATGTCATCCCCACCTCTGGACCCTGACTGTTGCTGGGGCTAGCTCCTGGCAAATTAGCCTCTATATTTTGAGGGCTGGGGTACTGAATTGTGGATTATGAATTTTGTGAGTTTTGAATTATTGAATTTGTGGCCTTCTTTTAGAACCAAAACAGAGGGATCCCTCTTCCTTTTCAGGGCTGATTCATTCACCTTTAAGCTTGATTCTATCATTTCCCTCTGGAATTGACTAATCAGTTATGTTCTCTCTTATTCTCTTAATAGGAGATCCCATTTAGGGAGCATTTGCTATATCTTGGCTACTGTGCTAAGCACTGTATATGGGTAATCTCACTTAGTACATACAACCACCTGAGGTAGGAGAATGATTACTCCATTTTTACAAAGGAGAAGACCCCAGGTCAGAAGGCTTAAGTGAGATGCCCAATGTCAGATAGCTAGGAAAGAGAGAAGTTACTATTTAAATCCAGCCTAGACTGACTCCATAGCTGTGTTTCCTTCCATTAATCTATTCTACACTGCCTTGCATGGACCTTTCATCTCTACCTCTCCATCAGCTTCTCCCCCTTTGCTTTCAAACAGGCTTCATTCCTCCTCATACAAACATTACCTTCCTTTGAACTCTTCCTCATTTCCAGTTTCATCACATCATCCCATAACAAATCTCTCAAAATAGCAGTCAGTGTGCTGCCCCTACTTCCACACCTCCCTTTTGCACCAGCTCACAGTCACCGTTCTGCATTTAACCAGTTTCATGAAAGGGGTTTCTCTAAATGAGGCAAGCAATGCCTTCCTAATTTCCAAACCCAGTGCTTTCTTTTCAGCTCACATTCTGCTATATTTCATCACTTCTAAAACACATAATTTTCACATTTCTGAGTGCAGAATGTCTACAATCAATGGTACATTGTATTTGGCAAATTCAATTTCTTCACCCTTCTTCATATTTCATACCATGCTCATTCTCTTCTGGAAACTCTCAGCTCCTATCCCGCAAACTTCAGGCTTCCCTCCTACCCCTCTCATAGCTCCATGAAGTCTTCTTCCTTGACTCCTCTTCCTCAGACAGACCCTTAGAGGACAATATAGATAATCTGGTGGTGATTCACTCTTTCTCCTTCTGCATTGTGGGTAACTACTTTAAAATATCTCCCAAAGCACTTTTGTGTTGATAACTCCTAAATTCTTCTTCAGTCTCATCTTCCCTTTTAATTAATTACTTATTTCCTATATGTCTTACAAGTACCACGAACTGTGCATGTGCAGATCTTTAACCCCTTTCTAGACTATCTGTCCTGCTTTTATCACCTAACTTGGATGTTGACATCGTCACTGTCAAAGAATATCTCACAGACATGTAGTTTAAAGCACAGCTGACATTTACTCAAACATAGATCTAGTCATATATAGATTGTCACCAAAGAGGCAAAACAGGAACCCTTAGTAGGTGGAACAATGAGAAAGCTTTTTGTTTTGTTTTGAACTTAAGCATGCTAATTGGCTGAAACCACCAAGGGGGCAATTAGGACCCAAGCAGACTGCATTATTATCAGGATAGACAATTTCAGTTATTTATGATCCTCCCCCCCGCCCCCCCGAAATCCTGTGATTTCAGCTGTGGAATAGGTAGGAAGTATATTCATTTTTGGTATTGGCTGCTGACATCATTCCTTGGGTATCTAGACCATAGTTAAACTAGAACTGTCCCATTTCTCTCATTATAATTACTTACTTACTTTTGGTGGTCAAAATCAGACCTAGGACCATGGCTGACCATGAAGACTTCAGTGTCTTTCTGATGCAGTATCACCCACTGGATGTTGCCTTGAGATAATAGTTCAGACTAGTATTTAAGTGACTGGATATCAGACAATGGAGGAGCTCACAAAGTCTGAGAACAATGACAAATAAAATGAAAAACATTTGAAACCCAGTTTGGATCCGAGTTTCCTAATTGGCTTAGACCAAACCAGGTGGATAAGTCTTGTCTTTTATTACTATTATTATCCTTCATATTCCTTGAAGCTTATATAGATTTCAGTAACAACAGCTAGTGATTAGAAGCTAAGGGTTCAGTTAAGATAAAGAGATATGTTGGAGGGTCTTACTAGAGAAGTCTAAAGCCATTGACAAATCTATCCATTTTTAAAATTGGCAGCCATTGCAATTGTTTGAGATAGGTGAATTAGGGCATTCAAAGAGTTTATGGGACAGAAGATAGCTGAGGGAAAAGTCCAAACAGGACTGTGGCAGTTATTTTATAATCTTATCCTCTGACCCACACGAAGGAGAGCATATAAGTAATAAAGGAGGAGACAAATAACAAAATATGAGTCCTAACCACAGATCTTAATCTGGAAGCCTTGGGTGGTAACTGTCTACACCTCATTCCATCATTTTGGTTTGTAAATCTTGAAGTAGCTATCTATTTCCAGAGCTGTGTGCTTCTAAAAGCTTTTTCCTAAGCCATAGGGTTATATATCTCCAGTGGGATTGGATGTCCAGGTTGTAGAATCCTGAACACATTTACAGTGGGAATCATGAATCCAGAAGTATATACCCTAAAGTTTAAGAACAACTGGCAGGGAGCTCCTGGGTGGCTCAGAGGGTTAAGCCTCTGCCTTCCGCTTGGGTCATGACCTCAGGGTCCTGGTCATGACCTCAGGGTCCTGGGATTGAGTCCCGCACCAGGCTCTCTGCTCTGCGGGGAGCCTGCTTTCCCCTTTTTCTCTGCCTATTTGTGGTCTCTCTCTCTGTCAAGTATATAAATACAATCTTTAAAAAAAACAGCAAACACCTGGCGGTTCAAAGTCTGTGATATGACGTCTCCAAGGCTGATGGCTTGGCGCCCTTCTCAGTATACCCAGTTTCCTGGTTTTATATCATGTAGGAATATGTTTGATGTGGTTCTTTTCCAAGTGCTGCTTGCACCTGCAGGCATGAGATTGAGAACATGGTATTAATTTTGGCAACAGCTAACAATATTGAACTGTAACAAGGCAAAGTCTTTTGGAGAAGGAGTCAATTTGAGCCTCATCAATCTTCTTCTTTTTTTTTTTTTCAATCTTATTCTTCTTAAGTAAACTATGCCTGATGTGGGGATTGAACTCACAACCCTGGGATCAAGAGTCACATGCTCTACTGACTGAGCCAGGCGCCCCCCTTATGACTCTTCTTATATGAATTTCATATAGTGAGAGCTTGAGATTTTTGTAGTGTACATAGCAGTACTAACAGATTATTTCTTGATCTTTAAGGTCAAAAAGGGTTAAGCTCTTATAGAAATTTCAACAGTTTTTATTTTAAAATATCATTAGTTTTACCTTTCTAGAATGTTGGGGATAAAATGGACAGTAAAGTTTCTGTTTTATTTGAAGTTTCTACCTAGATCCTTAAGCACAGAAATTGTAAGGTCCTCTTTTCAGGTAGAAAAAAACACAAAATCCTATTTGTCTTTTAAAATCAATTAAAGTATTATCATTTTAGCCAAATAAAGCATTTGTCCCAATAAGAAAAATTGTAAGAAAATTCTATTACTGGGGCGCCTGGGTGGCTCAGTTGGTTAAGCTAGACTGCCTTCAGCTCAGGTCATGATCCTGGAGACCCGGGATCGAGCCCCACATCGGGCTCCCTGCTCGGTGGGAAGCCTGCTTCTCCCTCTCTCACTGCCCCTGCTTGCGTTCCCTCTCTGGCTGTGTTTCTCTCTGTCAAATAAATAAAATCTTAAAAAAAAAATCTATTACTGAAACATATTTAAAATTTTTTCACTCAGGCAACAGAATGAATTCACTTGTAGGGCACCTGGGTAGCTTAGTTGGCTCGGCATCTGCCTTTGGCTCAGGTCATGATCCCAGGGTCTGGGATCAAGCCCCACGTCAGGCTCCTTGTGGCAGCTTGTTTCTCCCTCTCCCTCTGCAGCACCCCCTGTTTGTTCTCTCTCTTAAACAAACAAATAAAATCTAAAAAAAAAAAAAAAAAAAAAAAAGAGTGAATATACTTGTAAATATTTAAGTGAATCTGTAGGTAGGATTCTGAACTTTGCCCTTCCCTTACAGTTTTTCCTGGATTTTGATACTGATAGACAAAGGAAGTTTCAGTCACCTGTTGGGCCTCAGGTAAAACTTCCCCAACCATATTTTTGCATTTGAGATGAATTCATCTTTGGCCTCGCAGATGCGTCCCTGTAACTGATGTAATAAAGTTTTGTAGGTCTACTTGGAAGCCACCAGGTGGCCAGCATGGGATGTCCAACACCCAAAGCTCTGTGTGAGAGTTTTGATAGAGTTAGGATCTTTTTTCCTTCTGTAGGGGCAGTTCAATGTATTAAAATAAATCCTTCCGGATTGATGAAATCATATCAAATAGCTCTTCCTATAATAATTGTGGGAAAATCAGTAAGGGCTGTTTGCTTTGTAGAATAGATGGCTAGGGCATTTCCTTCAGCTTCAAAAGTATTATTAGTATGTATTGTAGTAGTAGTTAAGCAGTATTTTTTAAAAAGATTTTATTTATTTATTTGACAGAGAGAAACACAGCTAGAGAGGGAACACGAGCAGGGGGATGAGAGGGGGAGAAGCAGGCTTCCCGCCGATGCAAGGCTCGATCCTGGGACCCTGGGATCATGACCTGAACTGAAGGCAGACACTTAATGAATGAGCCACCCAGGTGCTCCAGCAGTATTTTTAATAGCACATTAAAAACAACAATTCTTTCAGGTATTGTCTTTTCTCCAGTTAGTTATTAATTTATTCTCTATCTTTGATTCAGATGCCCAAGGAAGTTAGAAAACCCATTTGCTTTCAAAACATGCCAAGATCTTGAATGATCCAAAGGCGTATCTACTATCAGGGTGTTTTGAATTCTTAAATCTTTAAAGGGATGGCATGTTCTTGTTAAGAGACAGAGAGTTCTGAAGTTATAATTTATGTGGCACAGAATGTACTTTGATCATTTTTAAAATCAGAACCATGGGGGCGCCTGGGTGGCCCAGTTGGTTAAGCGACAGCCTTCAGCTCAGGTCATGATCCTGCAGACCCAGGATCAGGTCCCACATCAGACTCCCTGCTCAGCAGGAAGCCTGCTTCTCCCTCTCTCACTCCCCCTGCTTGTGTTCCCTCTCTGGTTGTGTTTCTCTCTGTCAAATAAATAAAATCTTTAAAAAAAAATCAGAACCATGAAAAAATAATGCACCAGCATTGGCCAAGGGAATAGCAGTCAGGAGGGGGAATGCTAAAAGTTTGAAGAGTGGTTCAGTAGTCATAGGATTCACTTTTATTAAGAGGGGAGTTATTAGACTGGTTTCCTTAGATTGGATTACTGAAGTTGGAGTGCTACTTGACAATTACATGGGAAGTGGACAATGAAAAAAAATGTCACAGGTAAAAGGCAGATAGCTAAAAAAAAAAAATGCTGATAACTGTTGTGCATTGTTTTGAAGCAATTAGTTTCAAAGGACAAGTTTGATGAGGGCAGTGGGTGAGAAGTAGAGCTAGAATAATTCCTGCTAAGGTTTAATTGTCCTAGCTACAGCAAGAAACAAGCTACAGAAACCTATCCAAGGTAGGCCGTAGGCCTGTGATGTGTTTTAGCTTTTGCATAGCACTTCCCTTCTCTGTATAAACAACCTAAAGGATTTGGCGTGGTCAGGAGTTGCTATAGTGTTGCTCAGGAAAGGAAAGTGCCTATTTAACATCTGGTTCCTTGGGGGAGGCTCTAGAACATGAGTTTCAGGTAGCTCTTGTAGTGATTCAGCTAGAAATATGGAAAATCCGAACATGTCTAATTATCTCTAGTATCTCTCCTTGAAAAGATAAAGAGGGGCACCTGGGTGGCTCAGTTGGTTAAGCAACTGCTTTCTGTTCAGGTCATGATCCTGGAGACCCAGGATGGAGCCCCACATCGGGCTTCCCTCTCGGTGGGAAGCCTGCTTCTCCCTCCTTCAGTTCCTCTGCTGGTATTCCCTCTCTGGCAGTGTTTCTCTCTGTCAAATAAATAAATAAAATCTTAAAAAAAAAAAAGAAAAGAAAAGAAAAGAAAAGAAAAGGTAAAGAGACAAAAGATGGTGCTACTCAGGAGTCACCTGAAGAGTGTCAAGATTGCAGGTATCTTAACAGCTTTACCATCTTGAATTAGAGCTTGAATACGGGAAATAAAAGAGTTATCAGATGAGATATGAACATACTTAAAGATAAGAGCACCAATAATAGGTGTCTAAAAATAGGAAAGTTATAACAATCTTGGTCAGGTGGACAATTTATAATAAAAACAGGAAAAAGCGACTATAATTCCTAAGAATCCTGTCTCAGAAGTGGAGAACTTTTGCTTAAAAAATGATCCTGAAGCATGGCAAAAGTGAAATAAAGGATATTCAAAGATCATCTTTTTCTGAACTACTTTTTATCCTTCACAAACTTTGTTTATTAGTTTGACTTTAGATGTATATGTTTAGACATACACATATAGTTAAGTGATAATTTTTTAGCTTTTGAAGATAAAACCACATTGAATTTATCATTGTAATAAAACTACAACAATTTCCTTGAAAACCCTATGAAACACACCCATCGCCTTACATATTGGTTATTGTTTAACCAAAGAAAGTAACTTTTTTTTTTTTTATTGTTACTAAATTTTTTTTCCCCAGTGTTCCAAGATTCATTCCCCGCTCCCCACACCCAGTGCTCCACGCTTTAGGTGTCCCCAGTACCCACCACCAGGCTCTCCCATCCCTCCACCCCCCTCCCTCCAAGTCCCTCAGTTTGTTTCTGTGTCCAGAGTCTCTCTTGTTTCGTTTCCCTCCCTGGATTACCCTACTTCCCATTTACTTTCCTTCTCCCACTGTCCTCCAGGTTACCCCTCATGTACCGCAGGTAAGTGAAACCATGCGATACTTGACTTTCTCTTCTTGGCTTATTTCACACAGCATAATCTCTTCTATTCCCTCTTAGGTGCAGAGCAAACTGGGAGCAAAGTAACTGGCACTCTCTGCCCTGCTCAGGTACCTTAGCAGACCTGTGCTCCGCAAGGACCCCTGGTTGTGTACTGTAAACACAATTCCACATTCCTTCATTCTGCAAGTCCTTAGTGTGACAAATGGTATTATGCATGCTAATATGACCCGAAGGCATTGGTATATCACTCATTAATCTACTAACTGATGCTTACTCTCTAAAGAATGAAAGTAGGAAGCAAAAGCAGATATATTAAAAACTATGCTGGTTTGTTTTTATTTTCTTTACTTTTGAAATTTTGATCTGCTAAGAAATTGGGCATCGGAAGGTTATTTATTAATTGATTCAATTAGTCCAAGTTCTCAAAGTCAATTTGGAATCTTGGTATTATGATTTAAGCTGAGGCTATATAATAATACAATCACTATTGCCATCAAAAAGGTTTTTTTTACATTTTTAAAATAAGATTTTATTTATTTATTTATTTGACAGACAGAGAGAGAGAGCCAGAGAGCTAGAGAGGGAATACAAGCAACGGGAGTGGGGGAAGGAGAAGCAGGCTTCCTGCTGGGCTGAAGGCAGACACTTAAGGACAGAGCCACCCAGGCACCCCTATTGCCATCAAATATTGTTAGAGAGGTGATACTATGAATTATATGTGGAAGTGGAGTAATTAATTCTCAACAGGTTTTTACAAATAAAATTCTTAAAAACAAATCTTTAAAAAATACCTAATTATAACTCAGTGTAGTTGGGCATATGCATTTCTTAACATTTTTATATTGTCAAATAATTAGTAACATACGCTTATCTGAAGAGCAAGACTAGAAAATGATTTAGGAAGTTCAGATTAGTATGATTTTCCACAAATAAAGAAATGCAGGTCTTGTAAAAGCTAGAATATTAGCTATCATTTATTATTATTTTTTCCTTGTTAAAAGCAGAGAAAACATACTACTGTTTTGACTATTTTTTTAAAAGATTTTTTTTATTCATGAGAGACAGAGAAAGACAGAGAGGCAGAGGGAGAAGCGGCTCCCCGCCGAGCAGAGAGCCTGATCCAGGACTCCATCCCAGGACCCAGGGATCATGACCTGAGCCAAAGGCAGATGCTTAACTGACTGAGCCATCCAGGTGCCCCCATATTACTGTTTTGAAATCAAAATAGTCAAGACCTACAGCACATGGAATGAAATATTTTTCTTTTCTTTAATTCTCCTATATTTATATGAAAGATTATTAGCTTCTGGTTCTATGCTCATGTATTGGAAGAAACAATTTTGTTAAAATGTCCATACTACCCAAAGCAATCTACAGATTTAATGCAATCCCTACCAAAATACCAAAAGCATTTTTCAGAGAACCAGAGAACAAATAATCCTAAAATTTGTATGGAACCACAAAATATTCCAGATTCCAAGTTATACCACTTAGCTGTAGTAATCAAAACAGTATGGTACTGGTATAAGAATAGACATACAGATCAATGGAACAGGATAAAGAGTCCAGACATAAACCCATGCTTATATCGTCGATTAATCTATGACACAAGAGGCAAGAATATACAATGGGGAAAAGACGGTCTCTTCAACAAATGATGGTGGGAAAATTGAACAGCTACATGCAAAAAAATGAAACGGGGCAACTTTCTTATACCATACACAAAAATAAACTCAAAATAGATGAAAGACCTAAATCTCAGACCTAAACCATAAAACTCCTACAAGAAAATATAGGCAGCAATTTCTCTGACATTGGCTGTAAAAACATTTTTCTAGGTATGTCTCCTCAGGCAAGGGAAACAAAAGCAAAATTAAAGTATTGGGACTGTATCACAATAACAACCTTTTTACACAGTGAAGGAAAACATCATCAAAGCAAAAGGCAACCTACTAAATAACAGCAGATGTTTGCAAATGATGTATTTATCCAATAAGGGGTTAATATCCAAAATACATAAAGAACTTACAAGCTCAACATAAAAAAATTATATAACCTGAATCTGAT